>NCKU01004252.1:0-12739 GCA_003675995.1 Dinothrombium tinctorium | reverse complement strand
TATTTTTTCTTAAATGATTGAATACTTTTGTGGTAATCGCGCATAGGGAAAGAAACGAAAACTTCGAATTCAAAGCACCGACTAACTATCTGCGCAATAGCCAGGTTTATTTATAAATTTTTGGTGGGCAATTAGGACAATATGATCGGTAAGTACAAAGTTTAAAATATTTAAAATTTACAATTGATATAAAATAAGTGTGCTTGCTACACTTTTATTTGAAAAGCTCTTATCTTGCAATTATAATGCATTGTAATTTTCATTTTCAACTTCTCACTTTTAAGTTAAGAATCGTCTAACATAAATAAATAAATTCAATAATATTAATTGTATGGAATACTTGAGGCCAGATAGATTATGCTTCCGACAACATATCAGCCTGAAAGTGATAATTTTGCCTGATATTTATTCTCTCACTCTAATTAGTAATTACCAAAATCTTTTATCATTTTTTATTAACAAAAGTTTAATTGAAGCTGAAATATGAGTTATAAGCGTTACCCACTAACAGAAAGATCAATCAAATACAATTCTGATTTAATGATTTATATTAAAAAGTTAAATAAAATCTTAGCTCATTCAATTCATTATCAAATTTTGAAAATTTTATTTATAAGTAAAAAACTTATTTGATTTAGTAGAGAAATCAACAATAAAACATCTCCATAAATTTTAAAGAATATTCGAGTTGACTATCTTTAATTTACATGTTTTCGAATACAATAGAATGCTTGCGAACAATAAAAAGATTTTTTGAAGTCACTTGTATCACCTGCCTTACAAAGAGATTCTTGAGTGTAAAGCAAACAAAAACAAGCCGCAATTTTAAGAAATCATTTAAGATTTAAAAGTACTTTTTAGGTTAGTTTATATCAAATAACTTAAGTTTTTTCATGTTTAAATATTATGGATACAAACAAGCTTCATTAATTCTTTGCTTGTTCATATTTTATCAATTTCTTAAATGAGTCTCGAAAACAATATTTGGCAAGTAATCAATTGATAAAAAATGTGCTTAACTAGGATACGTTTCCAAATATTTGAAAGAACTTAAAATTTTTATGCCTAAAATTCCCTTTTTTATTATTTTGATTCATTATATTTAATAATTAAAAGAGATTGTGTTCACCATTATGAATTAGAATACTTTGAATTCAACAAAACAAAGAGATTAAATTTGAAAACTTATACGGAATTCAAATAACCTTTAAATCTCACATATAAAATTTCATTAAATATAATTTATATAAATATAAATAACGCATTAAATTTTTTTTATACAAAAATAGATTTTTTCTTATATAACACGCATTTGAAATTCAAATACAGAATACAGTTAAATCTCCCCTAACGGCCACAAAAATAAAAAACAACTTAAATTAACTCAATAGGCAAGTACCTATCCTGAGTGACTTCCATAATGGACAGATTTTTTGGTATCCTATGACGCCATTGAAGATAAATTTTACTATAGTATTCTTTCATGAAGTTGAAATGTGGCTTTATTTTGTTGCTATATTACAAACAATGAAAATAATTTAATGTCCTAAATTTTTGACTTGTGGTAAGATAAGAATCATTTACTGTCATACCCTAGCTAAAGGAGACAAAATATTATGTGTTTCATTTTTCTTACTATTTCATTTTATTTTGAATGCATGTAATTTCAATTCAAGCAAATGTGTGATTAGTAGATTTAAAAATTAAAAAATTTGTCCATTTAGTGCACGTTTTTACCTTGATGACGAAGAAAAATGTAAAAAAGATTTTATGCGTTAGAGTTCGTAGATTTGTTGGATTCATTAATTGATTCTTTATATGATTATTTTAAAATTTTTCACTTATAAAGCGAACACTAAATCTTTTAAATGTCACATTTTTACTCGTATAACGTGCGAATTAAATGCGCGATTTTAGCGTAATCGAAATTGCATTTGAATTTAAGCCCAAAATCCTTCATGGCTGCTTGAAAGAGATTGTATTCAGTTCATCTTTTGTAACTTTTATTTTTCAAACATTCAGCTCAATTTCAAACCATAGAGAAATTCGAAAATTATCTTAATCAGAGTGAAAAGTTTACTTGGTTTTAAAAGCTTTTTTAATTAAAATTTAATTCAAATTACCTCTTTAAAGTAACCTTAACAAATAAAATGATTTAATTAATGAACATTCTAGAGCTTAAAATTTCAAAATGTTCAAGGTGTTAAATTTCTTCACTTTGCAAAATTAAAGATTTAAAAGAAAAATATTGTGAAATAAGAGTGAAATGAAATTGATTTCTCTGTTGAACTTATCGTTAAAGTTTGAGAATTGTTTATGTATGAACATAAAACAAAAAGATCTTTTTCTATTAAATTTACTTCAATCAAAATTAGAGAGGATTTGTTTATTTACGAAATAATCTTAATCATGTTACTAAAGTAAGTTTGTTTAAAATTGTTTCTTTTTGTTGTTTTTCTTCGTACCCTAGAATAAAGTTTATTATTATTTTGAATTTGATGGTACAATACAGATTTACTTTAAAGCTAAAACGAAAATTAAATAAAAACATTTGAATGTCTTTTAAAGTTTCTTAAAGCAAACTTCACACGCAAACAAAAAAGAAATTTATTTTAGACTTCAAATTAACTTTAAAAGTTTACAAGTGTTAAAAAGTTTTAAAACATTTTGTTCCTTAATTTAATTTTTTTAAACAAACTTCTTCTTGTTATTTACTCTTGTTCTTCTAATTGTTCTTTCTGTTATTTACTCATGCTAAGAGGTTTTTTAACTAAGCATAAACTTTTTCGATTCTGTGATTTTTACACAATATTTCAACTCTTTTAGATTATTTTAAGTTGAATACGAACTAAAGAAAGTTTTTTCAATTCATGTTTGTGTCATTTTGCTTACAGATATTAAATGAGAAAAAACATTTTTTCTCTCGAAGTTTAAAGTTAAATCTTGAGTTAATAACAACAAATCCCAAAATCTTATTCAGCTATCGGCATTTTTCGGTTGATTTTTGCTCTCAAACTAAAGAAAACTTTAGTTTTGATATGAAGTTTTTTCACAAAAACTCATTTTGACCTTTCGTTTGAGAAGTATCATCGCTTGAAAATGAGATCAAATTTAAACATATTTAGGCTTCTTAGCTCCGCTATTCTTTTGAGCTCAAAAAAGCCCAAGAACAGTCTGGCAAGAAAATTTCAGATTCAGAAGCAGATAACTGTCAGAGCTGACTTTACCATACCACACCAAGTGTGCTTTACTTGTCACAAAATCGACTGATTTTCATTTTTTTACTCTTAATTTATGCGCAGTTGAAACATCTTTTAACTCCTAATTATAATGAAAAACGACAAGATAGCTTCTTTTCAAACCTTGAGTTATCATTAAGCGAATTTTTTCTCGTTTTGGGTTGCGCTTTTGTTTTGAACACACTTTGAAAATATTAATGAGCTAAAGATTGCTTAAGGATAATTAAGAATTAATTACTTTTGGAGGCTCAAAACATTTTTCATATTGATTCATATTAGAATATTACTACAAAATGATCGATATATTTGAGTATTTCAATCATTTTTGGCTCTTTATTTCATGTTACTTTAGATACGCAATTGATCATACATAAAAAAAAAATCAAAATCATTGTACGAAAATTTTTTATTGAAATCAATTATTATTTAATGTACTCTTACGGAAAAGTTTTCTGTATTTGATTAAGTCAGACACAAACAAACGAGGTTTTTGCTTTTTTTCAGAGAATTGAACTTTAATATAACAAGTTCATAAAAATTTAGTTTTATGGTGAAAGGATTAGTGATTTTTAAGCAAACACACAATCAGACATTAATTTTGCTTCCAAATGCTAAATTCAACTTTATTAACCTGAATTTGTGATTTGAAAAGCTAATTCACGTTTGCTTCTTTTTAAAAATTACATCTATAATAATTTTTGCTGATGTGGACGAAAAACATTTTTTCGTTTTTTCTTTCTGACAAATAGATGAGAACACTTCATTTTGTTGACATACGAAAAAAAACATTTCATTCGCTTTATTTTTATTTGTATTATGCTTCGTGATAAAAAGAAACATGTTCGTATTCAATGTAAGCATTTATTTTATTATCCTTGTCAACATATTTTTTTTCGTAGAAAAGAAAGATAAAAAACTCGAATATGAGGCAAAAAATGTGCAATTTTATGCTCGTGTTTGCTTGTTTATCTCGCATATTTAAGCAATCTAAAGATTTTGTTGACTCACAATAATATGGTTTATGTCTTACTTTTCTTTTTTAAATTAATCGTGAATCAATATTTTTTAAAAGCAAATTCCTTTGAAGTTGTAGTTTTGCTTGTAACAGTGCGGTTAAATTTTCGCATCACAAAGTATTATTGAATTCACTTTTTCAATAAATTTATTGATAAAATAGAATAAATTATAAAAATAAATAACTTATTTTCTCTTTTCTAATTAAAAGAAACATTTTTAATATTTTATTTTGCTTAAAAGAATCTCTAAATATGAACTATTTTAAGGTAAAATTATTTTTCTGTATGCAATAGGAAACAGATTTGTAGATCAAGATTCTGCAGAGATCAAATTGTTATCTTTATCATGTTACATATTTAATTTCTTACAAAAATTTTCGCTTAGTAATTAAGAAAAAAGCTGAAAATGTAAGCAAATTAGATTAAATTTTGTTGGAAATTTAAAATGATTCGCAAAAATTGCTTATTCCTTCTGAAATTTACGATTCAAATGATATATGAGGAACGTAGGCGTACGTGATGCTGAAAAGAGCAAAAATCAAAAGTAGAATAAAAAGCATCTCTCATATGAAATAGTTTTTTGTTTTGCTCATTTTTCATTTTGATCAAGATTTTGCGTATATTAAGAAGAATGAAGAAGATTTTTGAATTTTTTATTTAAAATTAAATCTGGCTACAGTCAAAGCTCCTTTTATGAACTATCCTCTTTATAAACCTCTCGTTTATATAAACGATTTTTTTTACTTTCTATTATTGGTTAAACCTCATTTTTATGAGCTTCTCGTTTAAATGAGCAAATTTTTAATGCAAAAAGTGGTTCATGAAAACGAGGTTCTACTATATTTGTTTTGAAGACAAGAATAGATGTAAATTAATTAACTTCAACAAACCCTGAATTGAAAGCCACTTGTTTTACTATAGTTGAAACTTTGAATTAAATTTTATCTTTGTGAACTAAAAAACAATGCAGATTTTGGAATTCCCATGTTATTTCTGAAAGTAAAGAGCTACTCGCTAAATCAGATTAAATATTGCGTGCTTCATCAAATGAATCTAAGGTCATCAAATGTTACGTGTTTCAAAAAATGATCGATTACTTTGTGGCGCAATAAATATAATACATAATTTAAAAAATCAGGGTTATAGATGTTTAATTCAAAATTTTAATTCCTTTTTGATAGACTTCATTCTGTTTGGCAGTCTTGATATCTTTGGGCGTTAAATTTACGTAAATACAAAGAATTTTGTATTATTACCTAAATTTACGAATTTAAGTGTAAAATTACCTAAAACCATGTAAAATATTTTAAATTCAAAATTAAGCTAATTAGCGCCTATATCTTTATCATGATCATCAAATCTTAATTTTTTTTATATATATGATTGTATGATCGAAAATTTCTACCGTTTCAATCGAAAGTTTACTACGGTTGTGTAAATGAATGTTTCAGTGTTGTGAAACAAGCGTTTCGACTTATGCATATGATAGTGTAAAAAAAGTTTTACGCGAAATCAGGAACAAATGTAAATTTGCTCAAATCGCTAAAACATTGAATAAAAGACAATGTATCATTTTTTCCAAATTTTTTTTAAATCTAAATATTGCATATAAGTTTTGAAATTTGAAATTAACATTTGAGTTTGTTTTAAAAGAATCGTTTTCATATACTCGTGATTTTTTTTCACATTTTAGCAAAAATTAATAAAACTTTTTCTATTTAAGATCACTTTTTGCCCGCAAAAGCATAGAAGAAATTAACCATTAAATGATTTTGTGAAATACTTTGTTTGTTTTCAACATTTCTGAGTTTTACTAATTTTCTGGTTCTCTCATAAAAGAAAAATTATAAAAAAATTGTGCGTAATTTTTTTATAATTAACATTTTGACCAAATGTTTCTACAATAAAAATGTAAGATTACAATATTGAGTATAATTTTTCTAATTTGCTTAAATTAGCGAAACTTTAATTAATGTAATTACTAGAGACAAGAATTTATTTGCTCAAAATTGACCAAAATATGTGCTAATTTACGTGCTCAAAAATCAAGTTTTTTTAATCAAAATACATTATTTTTACCATCAATTGATAGCAAAAGTGAATTGAAATCAACAAATAAAAACTTTTTGATGCTTTCTCTCGTCAGATTAAAGCGACGATCGTTAAAAATATATTAATGAGTTAAAAACGATAATTTAAATGCAACTGTAGTTAAAGTTGAATATTTAAAAATTCTTATATTAAAATTTTTAAATGAATTAGCAGATTTGTAATCAGGATTCTTTTCAAATGACCGAACAATTTTTCTTTCGAGAATGTTTATAATTTTTTTGTGACTTTCTGAATAATATCAACTTGATATTGGAGTGAGAATTTCTCTAATTACACTTATAGCTATCCTACTGTTATCTGAACTTGGTTTTGTAATGCTATAATGGCCTGTGCTTGACTTTCACTATTTTGAACAAATTCCATAACAATAATTACTTTTTGCCACCTTTAAGTTATCCATTTTAAATTTTTCAAATGAGTGTCGTTTTGATTCTTTATTAAAACTACAATCTTTTAAGTATTTCTTTATGAATTGCGATATTTTCAATTTCTTATGCTATTTTGAAACAGGTTATAGATAATAATTGATACATATCATTTGTAACTCTTTATTTGTGATTGTTTTTTAATAGTAATCTCTTTTAAAGTTACCTATTAGCTATTATATTTCCGCTGACACACTTTTACGTTATAATGAACTCAATCACTATGCTAAAAAGTTGAATATAATTAAAATAGATTGTATATGAAATAGACTAATGTATTGTATAATAGAAGATTTAAACATAAATAAATTGGTAACAACTAAAATTTTAATAACACAATTGCAGAGTTAAATAGAATTTTTTTGCTGTCAAACCTTTAAAAAATTGCGATTTCATCTTGCATTAGATTTATGATGCTTTTCTGTTCTTAATGCGATTGCGTCATTTTCGGTTGGAAAACAAATGTAGACTCTGGGCTTAAGATAAGTTTCATGCTAAAATAATGATATCGAAAGAAAAATTTAAGCTCCTTATAAAATAAAAGATTGAATTTCTTCATTCTTTATGTAAATTTTTTTGCAAAATTTTCATTTTCACTTATCATTTTTTTTCTTGTCATTGTGTTTTATCAAAGCGCAATTTATTATTAAGATTACAATTTATCATTTTTAACTTAACTAAAATTGATCGTTGCATCGATAATTCTTTTTTGAATAAGTATTAGCAATTCAATTTAATCTTGAGGGAATCATAAAATAAGAATAATATGATAAATGAATATAATTTGTGGAACGTGAGTAAATTTATTTTTTGATTTTAATTAGATTTATGATCAGAATTTAATTTGTAATCGATATATTCGGAGTAAATTTGAGCTGACTTAAAACTTATAGATCTTCAATCATTGATTATAATGCAAGTCTGAATGAACAATCTTTATCTCGATAATGTTTTCCTCCTCTCTTTTTGTTATTATCATGTTCTCAATTTCAATCATTTGAAATGAAAACTTTATAATAATGTAATTTGCCATTGATGTTTGGCATTTGTATTAGTAAAACAAGTATTTAAGGATGAAAAGTTTTTGAAATACGCCTAATTCACCAGTTATTGCGCAAATGAAGCGTTCATCGACTGTTCTTTCAAGAATTATTTCTTTGCAGTTGTAATTGATAATAGTTTCTTGCAATTCTTAAAAAAACTTCTCAATGAGTTTGACACCAGTCGTTGCCGCAAAAAATCTATGAACTTCCACGGTCAAAAAAGTAAAAAAAAAAGCTAAACAGTCATCATCTTTGGCGTCTTCTGTGATTAATGACGAGTCATTGAATCAGTGACATTCAAAGATGAATGCTCAAACATTAAAGAAAATAAGAAATTGAACTCGAAACGAGAGCAGTTGATTTAGACGTGTAAAAACTTTAGTATGGATTCATGTAAGAATGAACCTTTCTGTACTCTAAAATAAAATAAAACAAAATTAGAAATCGTATATGTGAAAAGAATGAATTAAGTGCACTTGTGTTTACTAAAACCTTAAAATCCATTACTTTTCAGTAACGAGTGTTTTAAGTGTGGTGAAAAAAATTAATTGATATTAATTATTAAAATTGATTTGACTGTATGTTTAGCGTTAAATGACAAGGCAAAAAATTCATTTGTGTCTGATCTGTTGAAATTATACATGAGTAGTTAAATAATGCTTGGTAAAGATTAAATGCAATCGAAAAGGCAACATAAACAACGTAAATCTCTGAGTAAGTAATATGAAGTGCGAAGATAAACTTTTTATAAATTCATTTTGAATACCGTATACCTTACCTATAAACAATGTGTTAAGTTTTATATACAACATTGAACCCGAGCCAAAATGAACTCTTGAAAAGAAAGTTTACCTTTAATAAAGCTGAAGAAACGATTTTCGGCTCACATCTATATTCTCAAGTTCAATGACCTTTTAGAATTGGCTTCAGACTAATCAACAAAGCTGTTTCAACAAGAGGTTATTTCGATTTTGAAGTAGCCCCAGTTGATTATGATCTTACTTGTCAGACACTCGCTCTCAGTGCAATAATTTCGCTTAAGTTAATATCGGTCGAAGAGCTTTTGCAATTGCGAAAGTAAATGAAATACGAGTGATCTCGCCGAATTTTGTAATCAGAATTTAAAGCATCGCTATAATAATCAACATTCTATTAAATGAGGAATATTCATATTCACTGGAATAATTATAAAAATTCTCTTCGTTCTTCCTTGCTACAGAAAATTTATTTTCGAGAGAAATACCCAATCTCTCCTTAGAGTTATAAAGAGAAAATGTTGATCTAATCTTCAGTTTTATGTTTTTGAGAGCTATGAAAATATATAAAATAACAGCTGCATAAAATTAAATTATGCAAATTTGATTGAAGTTATTGAAAATACAAGTTGTTCAAAGCAAATCGACCAGAAGATTTATTATTTGTCAACAAATAAATGCATCACGTATAAACTTTACACAAATCATGTGGAAAATTCAAGTGATGTATTTTAAAATCCTTTATGTGTTTTTTATGATAAAATAATTATCAAGTTTAGTAAAGAGAGGTGAAGATGTTAGTCGTGAAGAAACGAAAATATTAAATATTTTTCAACTGAAATAATTTTGCCTTTAAAATTAGAAATAAATTTTGCTTTAAAGATAAAGATGAAAATGATTTTTCATGTTTCTCTTTTAAGCTTAAAAGTTTAAAGTCTAAAAGAGTAATGGCTCAGCTAATTTTTTAGTGAACTGAATTATACCTGCAAAGAAAATGTTTCTTTTATTATTAGCTGCGATAAATGAAAGTTTCAAAATTAGAGAAATACAATCTAAAAGCAAAATACTGATCAAACTTCTTTTCATAAAAAATGAAAACTTATGACTAATTAAAGTGAGTTTCCTTGCTCGAAAAAAGTTTTAATTAATGTGTAACATTTTTTTTACCTTTTCAACTAATTTTTTATTTTTAAAGATTTTTTTTATGCACTGCTTGACATTCTTATGCTACATTGATCTCGTTATTCTCGAGGTAATATTCTGTAAAAAGAAACGCAAAATGAACTTTTCTTTAAGGAAAACACTCTTTATCATTTTTGCTATAGTGAGCTTTTTACGAAAATACTTAATCTTATTTAAAACGAAGAATTTTTTAGAATCGTAAAGCTAAGAAAAAATTCTTTAGACTTAAGTAAAGTTTCTTCAAGTGTTTTCAAAATAAACTAAAGTAAGAGCGAAGTTTTGCATATTTTTGCAATTAAAATGCATCTTCAATTTTTGTCATTAAAGAATGTGTTGTAAAAATATTATGTGCGCACTTTTAAATTCTCAACTATCAAAGTAATATTCACGTTTAATCGGACGAAATGTTTTCTTTCGTTGAGTACTTAAATCGTTACTAAATGATATATAACAAGATTATAGTTTTGCTACTATTTGAGAGTGCTCCGGCTTTTTGTACATATATGAGTGCTGTTTATCGCACAAGAGTGAAAATTAAGAAAAAGTGGCCTTCTTTTATCTAAGTTATAGTAACAATAAGAGCAGAAAATGGGTGCAGCAGCCTGTGAAAGCATTAAGCATTTTGACAAGCATCTCTTTCATTTGTTCAATTGCTGGAAAACAAAACATTAGAAACGTTTATTTTTTTACGATAATTAATCACATTTGTCAGATAAGTTGAAACTCTAATCTCACTTTTAATTAATATTTTCAATCAATTTTGCTAAGTTTCACGATTTTTCTATTTTTTTATTACATAGCTGTCTAATTTTCTGGCATTTAGCAAATTTCTCTTGTTTTATATTTGAACGAAGATCTAATCAAAATTTTGTAAATGTTTACTTTTAAAACAATTTTATTATTATACTAGTTTGCTATTTTTAATTAATTAGAATCTCTCAAAAGAAAATGACCATTATTAAAAATTATGTTTCATCTAAAGTAATATTGCGGCGTGCACTATATAACAGATCTCGTGGTCTGCTACAGTGCGCTCAACACTGTCTCTGCTCGTCTCAAAATTTTGCTTTCGCACAGTCACAATTCAACTTATGATAACAATGTCTCTATCAGTACTATTCTCGCATATAAAAGCAGCAGCAAAACGCACATTTCGCAGTTTAATATTTCCAAAGTGCCATTTGCTGCAACGCAACAACGCTGCTCGTTCGACAGTCACCAACCCTCGCCGAATCACTTTCTATGTGATCACCGTAACGCGTAAACCAAATGTTCATTTCTATTAATTTTAGTTTCAAATTGTTGCTCCTCATCTTTGTGTAAATGTTAATAAATTCATTTTACAAAATATCCGTTCAAAATATACGACGTGTGGTAATCGAGGTACACACACGCGATTGCCACAATATGATTAATGATCTTAGTAAATGTGTACGTATTTTTAACAGAAATAAAATAAGTTTTTGTTTTTCTACACAAGCATATGAATTTATTTTAAATTCAATTTTCTTTTAATTTTTCTTCGTAAGTTAATTAATTGAATTCCCAATAGCTTTCAAAAGGTGTTACGTTTATTTTCGACGCCGTCCGAAAGCGCACCAAACGGACACCACTAATTTGCGACCGCGGCCTAATTGCTTGCCTTTCCTTACGGTATGCGGGTTCCGCCGAGTTTCTAGACGTCGAGCGGGTAAGCGACATTTGTAATTTTAGTTACATATGAAATGAGTATACAAAAGCGCGAAATAACATAATGCATATAACGCGAATACTATGCTTTGTGAAAAGGAAAGTTCCTCTCAACGCACACCATACTAGTGTCGCGTAAAATACAACGAATCATAGTTAACCTAGGTATATTAACATAGTTTACTCTCATTTATCTACGTAGATTAGCTTAAACACATATATAAAAAGAGCGCTGTCTAAACACACTTCAGAAAGTAGTGGTATGCTAAAAGCTTTCAATCCGTGTTACTGTTTAAATATAATAAAGTTTATGTTTTATAAATCCCCGTGTATAAGTTGCTAGCGTTTAGCCGCCACACTAGTGCTAAACCGACTGTTTCCTTTTCATATTGTTTCGCTGATTTTTGTAGTGAATACGATAAGGTTTGACTCAATGTAGGCTTCAACTTAAGAGTAAAGTTTGCACTTCGCAAAGACAAAAAATTTCGATAACAAAAATGTAAGAGTTCTACTTCGCTGGTTACAGAAGGCTTTATGGTTTAAGCTAAACTAAATTTTTATTTCTTTATTATATTTTGTAAATTTCTATTCGTCCTAAGTGTATCATAAAAACTTAGCTCGTTGATCATTTATAATCTCTCGCCAGTATGAAGAAAAAATTTCACTGCTCTTAAATTACATAAAACATTAGCCTGCAAAAAGAATGCATATATAAGAAAAAAGAAAAAACTTTTGTTCTAAGCAAGTCGATTATAATACACAAAACAAAAAAAGATGATCTATGCTTTTATTCGAGCTTTTGAATGCTTTTAAGATGGATATTCTTTCGATCATGAAGACTATTTCTTTTTATTTTTTGCTTGTAACAAGCGGTTATTTTTTTATCAAAATGAAAAATTCTTGGTAAAAATTGCTTCTATACACAGTTCTGTTCAGATAAATTTTCTCGAATCCCAAAGTCAATATAGCTCAAAATATGAAACTTTTTTTGAATTAGAATGTTATTCAGGGTGTTACTTTCGAGACGCTGCATTGAAAAATTAAAATAACTTTTGAACTCTATGGCAAAAAACTTCGAAATTTCATAATTTAATACAATAACATTAAGATAATGTAATAACATTTGAATCAGGAAAATCGGTTATCAGAAACGCAAGTTACCGCTGTTTTTCGAAACATGACGTTTTTAAGTGAAAAACGCGTTTTTCAATCGAAAAATATCACAAATTAAAAAGATTTTAGAGTTTAAACAACGAATTTTGAATGAGATTCGAACAA
>NCKU01004251.1:0-12740 GCA_003675995.1 Dinothrombium tinctorium | reverse complement strand
ATTACAATCTTTGTAAACTTTTTCGTGACGTTGTGCGTATGACGTTTTTAAGCTCATCCCAATCGAAACTTTCTCTTCACTCTGTGTATAGTAGAATATCTGAAGAGGAATGGCGCTTCTAGCTTTGCAGCAAGGCAATGTGTATATGAAAACAATATCTATTAAAAACTAAACATTTTAGCTAAGCAACCAATTATTGCATAGATGAAATGTGTGATAAAGTTTCGATATCAGTTTTTTTTTATTTTTATGAAATCCTTAACGATTCTCAAAGTAGTGAACATAAAGTGTATAGCCAGAATACTTTGAATTAGAAAATATGTTCTCGATTTTGATGACATATTTTGTTTTAAAAGCCTAAAGAAATAAATAAATTACTACATGAAACAAGAGCTAAAGATAATACAACCGTAAAGAAAATTGAAAATAATTACTAACAAGTGAGTATAAAATTTTATCAGAGAAATGCTTCATTGCATTCCAACTGTCACTTCTTCATTCGTAAAAATAATTCATTTATTTCAAAAGTACGATACGTACGTATCGTGCTTCACAATGCATTGTTAGAAAAGCGTTTTGAAATAAATAAATTTAATTGCTTTTTTACGAAATTGAAAACAAAAAAGTTTTTACTAATTATTAATCAATTGATTTTCAGGGTTTAAAGATTTAGGTTGTGCGCTTGTATACTTTTTCAAATGATTTTTTTTTGTGAAAATACATTGAAACTCTAAAATCAATATCGAAGGTTTATATTGTGTTATAAAAAGTTTTACGCCATTCATTTGATGGCATCTTATCGAAAGAGCTGAAATAACATTAAAAAATAATTTATTAGTTGACATTCTCAAAAATTAAGCAATAAAACTTCCATTTCGGCCTTTCGACAATTAATTCATATTTTATCACGCTTTAAGTAAACTTTTATGTGTACATAAAATTAGAGATTTAAGTATTTCTATTCTATGCTTCAACTCGCTTATTTGACCGCGAATGGCGTCAATTAAAGTTGTCGTTTCATAAAATCCGCGCGGAAATAATCTTCGAGAAGCGAATATAATTCTCAAATCATTATCGCAATTATCTTTTTCATTTTTGCGCGAAAATCGTTTTGAAGATTTGCGACCAAAATTGAGAATGATTCGTAGAGTAGCAGTTTAATGCTTGTCACCGAAAAAAGCACAATACTCCAGCTTTAAATGCAATCATTGAACCGATTATTTTTTATCTTTTCTCCTCTATTTTTTCACCGAAATTTTGGCAAAAGAAAAAGACAAAATCGAGACGCGGAAAGAAGCGAATTCGAGTTATTCAGAGAGCATTTTTCTCTTTTCGTTTTAAAATTATTAAACTTTCTCATTGCTGAACAACTCACATAACTGAACAGATCACAAATTTGTTATACTAATCATTGTTTGAATGTAGTGTGTGTGTGTGTGATGCAAAGTAATAGTAAGTGGTATATCATCTAATAAACATAAGTGGTCGGTATTTTTGCTATTCTTGTTCGAAGAAACATCATCAACTTAATACATGCTGTTGTATATTTGTGAAACCGTTGCGTTCGCTTTGCTTATAATTGATAATAAAGAAAAAGCACTTTTCTTTTAAAAAGATTTATGATCTCAATGAAGACAAAATAGAAGTGAGCGCACACCGAGCAAACTTTTTCATAGCCAGAATTGAATAAAGCACAATCAAGTAAATTGAATTTGAGGTGAATGTCGACAATTGACCCTTGCCATTATGAAAATGGACACGATTTGAACTTTTTTCTCGTTTCGCTTTTTTAATGATCGAAAGAAAGCAAAATGTTTTTGTTATATTCGCTTTGAAATTCTTTCGATAATTTTCAAATCGAGTTTAACGAAAGCGATTTATTTCGGTGCAAACTTTAAATGCATCTTTCCTGTAATCGATTGATGCGTTTGAATCTAGTGATTCCAGTTTTCCGTTTTCACTCATTTAAAAGCGAATCGATTTTTAGAAGTTATTAATTATACATTTTTTCGTTGCGCAAAACTCGTGTTTTTTTTCGAAAGTCCAAAAAAGTTTGACTTACTTGAAATATAATTAGCAAATGCGTGTGTAATTTAAAATTAACGTTACGTTGGTTTAATTCTCATTTTTAATTTCGAGAGGAAAAATCAATATAAATACGGTGAGAAGAAAAACAAATTTTGTCGCTTAACTCTTTTGGTAGAAAGTGAAGGCAAACATTGCTACAAAGTTAATGCATTTTATTGACTAATTAAAATCAATACATTTTCGACTTTGGAGTAGAAAAGTTTTTTTGCGAATTGCGTTCAAAACGAGAAAAGATCGACTATTTAAAAATTTTCAAAAACATAAATTAAGTTGCATCGTTCGTAATTGCGATCGAATGCTTGCAAACTTTTACTCGATCCTCTCTCATCTCTCTTTTGGCACTTTGCACTCAATTCGCGCTCTTCTCTTTTTTGCTTTCTTCAAATTTTGCTTTTGTTTTGAAAACTAAAAACGAAGACAACAGCGAGAGAAGAATGGCTTAAAATGAACACTTTCGCTTTTTCTCGTTCAAAGCACACGATTCTCTTTCTTTTTGGTGTTCGAAAAAATTGATTTTTGTACAGTTAAAAAATGAAATGTAGCCATGTATAAAAAGCGAATAGAGCGAGAAAAAAGAGCGAAGCTGCTAACTTTTTCAACGTAATTACTTTTCTAATAAATCATTTTCGCATCGAATCCTCGCGCATCAATCGTTTAATTGGTGTTCCGTAAAAACTTAACACTTATTTTTATTTTCACGCACTCCACTGTTTAACTTTCTTCAATTCATTGAATCTCATAGATCTCTGCTTCGATTGACGTTTATAAGTACTGTATTTTTCGCACTTAAATTAATTTACATTGTCATATAAAATTCTTTGCAGCGTTGTTTGCTTCTAATTGCTTTCACTAGAAATCAATCAATTCACAAGAATCGGATCGACACGACCATACGCTAATATTTTGGCTTTTTTCCTCTCCTATTTTCAAAAATTGGCTCTTAAAATTATTTTTATTACTGTTGGTTTCTTTCGTAAAATGAAGCCAAAAAACTAATTTTTGTTTCCACTTTTAAAAGCTGAATTTAGCCGCAATAAGCGAAAGTAACATTTTTAAAGCGAAGTTATATTGAAGAAATGCTAGCGCCTAGAATTGAAAGTGTTTTTTAAAATTCACTTCTCGCAAAAATACAATTCATTTTATAACACCTGAAGGTATTTAATTTTTTGTTTGAAGAAAAGTTATTCGAGCATTTTTAACAATAGAAATTTTCTATAAAAAGCAATATTTGAAAATGCAGCACCAATGCCTACTTTAAAACCCGTCATTTTTATTTTTTAAATTGCTATGCTTGTTTTATTAATGTTATTCTGTAAAGGCCAAAAAATTTTTCTATATAGGGTGTATTTTATGAAACTGCAAAACTTTAATCGCGAATAATTAACATTAGGTTTATAAAAACCTTTTATTTTATATAACATTTGCCGCGTAAAATTTATTAAAAGTTGCTTCCTATAAATGTATAAAAAAAAATTCAAGAATGTCAATATTGATTATTTTTTGTGACTAATAAATTAAGAAAATTCTTAAGTTCAAACGGCTGAAATTTTGAAGAAAATTCATGAGAATACATATTTCTGTCAAAATATTTTGTGATAATATACATTAAATATGTCCTTATCATTTGGATAAGATATTAAAACATTCTGGCAGTAGCTTTACGTTCAATATAAAAATTATATTATATCAATTTAATAGGGAACAGCATGTGCTGTAAATGAAATGAATCGTTCTCACTCTCTCCCTGAAAAGAGAATTAAAGAAGTATTTTGGAATTGATAATGTAATCGTAGATACGTTGTAACGAGTGTGTCAATAACTAGTAAGCTTTTGTACTTAGCTAAATAAGTTGTATTTTATCTCTAGAATTTGATTCACAAAACAAGATTAATTAAATGAATTCAATTAACAAAAATAAGTTTCATTGTTGTGCTATTATGTAAATTTGTGAATTAAAAGCATAAAACAAAATGAAAAGTAATGTTCTAAGCAAAAGATCAATTAGAAAATAGTTTTTTTTTATTTAATTTAAACTTTTTGATTTCGTCGATTCAGCAAATAAAAAGCGAAGCTTTTTTCACTTTTGAAATTTCTCTTACTTCAAAATAAGTGATTGTATTTTTGTACAATTTTGATGAAAATAAGTCGCAATATATTCATTTTTCATACGACTCGTCTTCCTAATCTTCATTCATTTGTTATTATCTCTTCAAGCAGATTTGTTTGCTTTGTTTGTGCTTTGTGTCGTTTTCTTTATTTGTATAAATTGCAAAAAAAAGTGAGTATAGCAAGTGAATCCATTTGTGACAGAAATACATTTCTCAAACTGCAATGTTTTTTGCTAACATCGAGATTCGAAATATTTTTTCGTGTTTTGCTCGTTCTTCTCAATAAACTCAAAAATGATATCTTAATATATTATTGTACTTACGAACAAAACCAAGAATTTTAGAGTTACCATACTAGATTGTGAAAAATCATTTTCAGACGACTTTTTCTTTTTTCTTCCTCTTTCCATTTAGATTCGGTGAAAATAAAAGAGTGGCGAATACAAACTCATCTAAAAGTTTGATCTTTAATATTTTTCGTTAGGAGTAGAATAAAAATACCTGAAAATCTATTTTAATCAAACAATTAATGATTATGAACTTAATGAATCACATAAATTATGTATATAGTTTTCAAGGAACAAAAGATAATTTCTATAAAGACTCTTCGTCTTGTTCAATAAAAAAAAGTTCTTTATATTATATAAGACTAATAGGACTGGAACATTTTTGTCTATGCGAAAATCGGAGTAAATGTCTTTTTTTTAAATCAAAGTTTAATTATTATTTTTAAAATGTTTCGATTTATTTAAATATGGATGTAGTTTAAAATTCAAGAAATTGAAAATTTGAACAAATTTTTAATGGAATCGTTCCTATTCGAAGCATCAAAGCTTTTTATTTTTTTATTTATCAGGTAATTTTTGAGAATAATAAACAATCTAGTGGAGATAAAAAAATTTCAATTTAATTTCTCCCTGCATGCGCTTATTAGAAATAAAATATTGAATGAGTTCTATTCGTTTACCTTTTAAAAGACAAATTTTTACAGATATTATTAAAAGCTTAATATCGCCTGAATTTTAATGCTTCTGATGAAATTACAATCAAAATTTTAGTTTTCAAAAATTCAAACAATTAAAATAAACTAATTAAGTTTAGCTAATTGAAATTTTTTAAAAACTTTGTAAAAACTTTTTAATTTTTTGAAATTTGTTAATTAAAGCGCTTGATTCAGCATTTTCGCATAAACCCAGGATTAAGAAAGTGAAGTAGATGCATGAAAAAGCTCACACCAATCTTTTGCTTCAGAATTGCGGCTTAATTAGAAGAAACAGAAGCGTGAAATAGCAGCAAACAAACTGTTACAACTGATGTTCGCATTGATAATGACAAATGCTAAAGCATTCGATGCCTTATGTTAATTCACAAACTCTAATGTAAATGAGAAGCAATCAGATCTTACCCTTTGATTGTATTGAGAGAACTATTTGAGATAGAAATGTTTCATCAACTTCATATTGTTTAAGTGACAATGGATAATCCTTAGTAACAGCTGTGTTTGTTATCGCTTGAAGCAAAGTGATTAACGTCAAGTCAAAATAAAAAATAATGAAAGGTTTAATAAGATTTTATCATAGGTTTAACTGACGGCAGATATATGCACAATCGAAAAAATTTAGAAGCAGCGTTTTCATATTTTGAGATATTTTTCAACGCCAATACCACCAACAAAATCGACCAGGAAAAAGAATTTTAATGCTTATAAACACTTTCACTCATTTTCGGAGAAGAGAAATACCACAAAAGAATGCTGTTTGATTGAACTAATAACAAGAAAAAAACAATTTCAACTGCTTAACAAGCTATTTACTTATATTTCGATTAACTTCTTCATCTTTTTTGTATTTAACCAGGACAGCAATGAAAACAAATAGAAGAAATTTTTTGAATAACTTTTATTTGATAGTTTCACGGGCTTAAAATCGTTAACACATGATAAGCACAAAAAATTTGATAAAAAATAATTTCCTCTTTGCTTTTGAACTTTGAAAGAGAGAGTTTGAAGTAGACTATTGTTTTTAATTCGAGAAATAAATTGATAACAAAAGCTAAATTCTACCTAATTCTTTTAGCTTGGCTAACAACTCATCGACATCCTTCACTTTAGCGCCTGCTTCTCTAACAGGAGGATCTTCAACCGAAATAACCTCAATTTTCGGAGAGAGATCAACGCCTAAATCAACTGGTTTTTTCTTGTCAATAGGCTTTTTCTTGGCTTTCTGCGTAAAAATGTCAGTCAAAAACTGTGAAAATAAATGATACAATGAAGAAAATCTTACCATAATGTTGGGCAAAGTAGCATATCTGGGCTCGTTCAAACGCAAATCGCTACTGATAACAGCAGGAAGCTTTACTTTGATCGTCTCTAAGCCACCGTCCACTTCTCGAGTGACTTTCAAATGATCGCCATCCTTCTCGATTTTCGAAGCAAAAGTAGCCTGTGGCCAATCGAGAAAAGCGGCGGTCATTTGAGCAGTTTGGTTTGCATCGTCATCGATCGCCTGCTTACCAACGATTACTACATCGATTTTCTCATCTTTCGCTAATTTCGCCAATATTTTCGAAACATGAATCGGTTGCATATTCGAATAATCTTTGGGATCGACTTCAACGTGAATTGCTTTGTCGGCACCCATGGCGAGCGCGGTTCGAAGCGTCTCCTGCGAAGTGGACGGTCCGCAAGAAACCGCAATCACTTCGCTCGCAATTTTCCGTTCTTTCATTCGTACGGCCTCTTCGACCGCGATCTCGTCGAACGGATTCATGCTGTGCTTCACGCCATCGGTGACCACACCGGTCTTATCGGGCTTCACTCGAATCTGCGGGAAACATATACGAATTAAAACCGTTTGCAGCACTGTGAATTCTAGCGAACCTTAACTGCGTAATCGATCACTCGTTTGCAACCGACGAGCACACGGAGCGACATTATTCACTTTCACTTCTCCGTTATTTTCAAGAATTCAAACTTTTTAAATTGAGTTGTTTTTAATTCACGATTTAATGGAATTTTTCGCTTTTTGCCAATTTACACATTTATCTACACGCCGCCGCCGTTTCGCACAAAACTTCGATTAGAAGCGTGTTTTCGCTTTAAAACTAGCTTTTAGTTCGTCTCAATCGATTGAATGCAACTTTTCAATAAAAATGCAAAATTTAAAGTAAATTAAAGGAAAAGCGTTTTTTGAAAATTAAAATTTGACAAAAAAATTAAAAATTGTTTTTAAAAGCCATGAAACGGCGGTACAAAGAGCGGCGCTCGGCGTATGACTTCTTGTGTTGTTGTCAATTTGCAGAAAGTGAAAACAGCGGAAAAAAAACGCAAACATCGCCTCAAATCACTGAAATGACTTCAATTTCGATCTCTTTTTGCCTTTGCTTCGATTAACACCTCAAATTTTGCCAAATTCACGTTGTTTTCAGGTGATCTTTTCGTTCGTTTCGGCAATTGAATCAAAAGAAATGGAGAAAAGAAACGGTAGTGAAGACGAAAGCTGGTATCGAAAATTTTTCTTTTCGGTCATTTTGTGTTTGTTGCTTACATTTGATTTTCTTGTCTTTCCAAAGGTTGAACGAATTGGAAACTGCACTTTTAGCGAATTGCGATTTAAGCGTTTTACGAACGATATGCAATCGAAAGCACATTCCTTCGAAATTGAGACCCGAGTTTTGGCAGGTTTTACCGATCGATTGTTCTTTTCTTCTGTTTTATGAACTTATTCTCATTTTAGACTTGTCTCGGTGCGAAAGGCAAATCGACCACACTTTCCGAATTATCTGATTTAAATGAACAATGTTTAATTCGTAATGATTGTGAAAATTTTGTCGATGCTTTAAGTGGCAACGAATATGATAAGTCATCTGTTATCAAAGATGTCGAGTCGATTATAAGCACATTCGCAAAGCGAAAAGAGGTTACATATTACTCAAATAATGGATGGTTGGAATTATTACAACCATTATTAGCATTGAAACTGCCACGAAATGATGTGTATAATTGCTTTGAAGCAATTTTAGAAAAATTTATACCCAAATACTTTGTTTCAAACACCGACGACGACGAGCCGTTCCACTTGTTGAGGTTATTACTGCTTTATCACGATCCTGAACTTTGTTCATTTCTTGACTCGAGGAAAATCACTCCTGATATGTATGTTGTTACTTGGGTGCGTAAAATTTTCAATTCATTTAATTGTCTAATTTCTATTGGAAATTTTCCCTTTTAGTTTAGAAGTTTGTTTTCAGCTCATTGCAGCAATAAAGTGATTCACAGTTTATGGGACGTATACTTTCTATTGTCTGATCCTTCATTGTTATTTTACATTTCACTCGTTATGCTAGTCAATGTTAAGTATGTTTGTTTGAAATTTTTCTTTTATAATGTTATTTTCAATCGAAGGGAGCAAGTTATGGAAATGAAGGATGAGAGCAAAGAAAAAATAATCGAAACATTGAATTCGGTTCCCAGTGCTCTTGATATTGAAGATATCGACGATCTATTTTATTTGGCTGAACAACATTACGTTTCGCAAACTCCGCGATCTTTCAAAGTAGAGAACGTTGCATCTTTTAAATAACTTGAGTGATGTTAACATTTTTGCTTTTAGGAATTATCATCACTGATGTTCACAGAAGTTTCATCTTGTCAACAATCACAATTTGTGACCACTGATTTAGCTCATGCTCTCTGTCTTCCAGTTCCAGTAATTGATCTTCTGCCAGACACGCCCATATCAGGAAGTGTAAGATACTTCGTTGTCGATTGTCGGCCAGCGGAACAATACAACAATGGTCATCTTTCAACCGCATTTCATTTGAATTGCAGTTTGATGTTAGAAGCACCGTCAGCTTTTGAAACTGCGGTTCAAGCTTTACTCGCGTGCATCAGCATGCAACAACATTCAATAAATGCAGGATCTGTTGTCGGCGGTAAACATTTATGCTTTATGGGAAGCGGGCGTATCGAAGAAGATCAAGACGTTTATATGGTTGTTGCATCTTTCTTGCAAAAGCATCAGCAATTTGTTAGTTTAGCTTTTAATGGCTATACCTATCTTCATGAATATGCTGTAAAAAACAGTATTATCGACAAATATATCGTTGACCACAATCGCAAGCAATGTATTCCCTGCAGATTTCCTCCAGGAACTCAGTCTTTGAACAATGTAAACTCAAAATCTTTATTTGGAAAGAAGATGGAAACAAGTGATCATTTTAACAATTGGTTGTTTACAAAAGTTGCAACTGTTGTTAAGTCGAAATCAATAGAAATGAAAGGAAAATTAGTCGAATATGTGACCAATCCAAATCAACAAGCAGCTGAAAGACATGTCAGTAGCAATGACAAAGTAGGAAAAAGGTATAAAGCAGCAAATAAATTTGCAATCGATGATAATGATGATGGATTGAATGGTTTCGAATCTGAAGATGAAGAAAGAAATCCTGAAATTGATGTTGAGTCATGGTGCAAGCGAGATGAAGTGATATCATGTTTTAAGTGTCAAGAACTTAAAGACGACGGCCATATGTATCCTAGGTAAGTTAGTGCTTTATCAAATTTTTTATTAAATTTGTTCTCGCTCACAGCTATTTAATCCTCACCAAAACCCATCTTCTCATTTTACGTGAGATTCCGCACAACAAAGGTTTTGCAAAACTAATGAAGAAAAGGCCATTAGAATTAGTCGTTCAAATAACAAGTAAACGCAAATGTCCTAATTTAATTACTTTTAAATACGGACAGTCAAATGAAGGCGAAGAAGGTCCAAGCATAATGGCCACTGATCTTTTACTCATTCCAAAACCTTATGACGTAACACGTTTAGTCAAGCAGCAAGTGATCAAAGTGCTCGATGGAGATCCTAATTCTACGAATATTAACAGCGAAAGCAAGCATAATTCTTAATTTATCACTTTTTACTAATTTATCGTTGAAAATGGCTATTAATTTTATCTCTCCATAAAATTTGTTTATGTTCTTTTAAATTCTGACACGTTTCGTGAGTTCAATTTAATGATAAGCATATTGTGCTTGTACTGGCGACAGAACATTTTTATTTAAAAATTGAACTAAGCGAAAATATTTGTCAATACGTGGCATGAATGCGATGATATAAAAACATTTAAACGTAAGTAAGGATGCATAAATTAATTTTAAACAATTTGTTATGGAAGTTTATATCCACTTATTAAAAGTGAAAGTGACAATCGTTTCGAAAGATAAAGGAAATTATAAACAGTTGTTTATATTAAAATGTTTCTTAATTTGCGATTGATTCAACAAAACAAAACAAAAGAAAATCAAAAGCCGAGAGTTTTTAAGAAATTAAATTTAACTAGAAAATTTAAACAGCGAATTTTGAGATAACCACAGTGGCTGAGTGGTTATCTCAAAAGTAGAGCAAGTATACCTCAGCTACGTGGGACAAGAAAATTTTTTAATAAGTTCTAATTTCATAATAAGTTCAGTTTTTATTCTTGAATTTACATACATGCTTTAGAAGTAGTGATTGAGCCCCTCTTGACACAATATCAAAGATTATGAAATCTAATCTTTTCTTAAATGTTCAATCATTTTTGTTTGATAATTTTTTTATCAATAAATTTTGCGCCAAATTTTGCACCAATTTTCAAAATTTTTAAGCATCAATCACGCATAATATTTGAGTACTTCAGCAACAAAATTCACGGCCATAGTGATAGCCAAAAAGTTGCTTATCTTGTCATAATTTTTTTTAATGTTAAAATAAACCAGTTTTAATGGAGAAAAGGAAGAAGAATGAAGAATTCTAAATAGGAATTGGTAATTCTTTCATTTCAGCTTCGCATTCATTATAAAGGTCGATATAATCGTCGTGCAGTCGAATGAGAACCATCAAACACGGCCGCTTCACGCCCATTGCGGTGGAGATATCGTAGCGCAATGGCACATAAACATACGGTAAACCGCGCTCTTCGCATACCACAGGCAAATGAGACATGACATCGATTGGTGTAACATCTCCCGCGAACACCACGAGACCTGTCTCACCTTTGCGAATCCGTGTCTGAACGTCTTTCAGACCCGAGCGCAGAAATGTTTTGCGTTTCGCTGCTTTCCTAATCAATTTAAACAGCTTTTTGGCCAATTTTTTCGACGCCATCGGTTTCGCGATCACCGAAACGTATTTCAATTTATCGCTGTACGGAAGGCTAACCAAATCGTGACCGCTACTCGGCACTGCGACCTCTTCATTTTCGCCAGATTCGCGCTTTATCTTTTTCGCCGCGGGCGTGTCGTCGTCTTCAGCCTCCAAATCTCGTTTCTCTTTTTTCGATTTTCCCATTTTTGCGCTTTTCGTTTCGAAAAAGCAGAGAAGACGTCGAAAATGGCACCGCTTTTCGCTTCACTTTTCCACGTGTTTTCGCTGTTTTTTGGTGCGAATTCGCTTTCGACCAATCAAACGATCGCTGCTTTCAAAGCGCCTCTTTTAAGCAACAATTGATTTCAATTAATTTTTGGCTTTACTACCTGCTCAGAAAGTAAGTTGCCGCTTTTTTAAGAGGCAAAAACTTTTGATCGCTTTTTCATATTCGAATTGTTCTTTTGCAACATTTAAAAACAAATATTTTTTTAATTTCTTGACATCATGAATTAAAAAAAAACAGTTTTCGGACAACAAGCGTGCAAAAAAGTGAAATGAGATTTCCATAGGTGTTTACTTGAGTGAGAACGTGTATTTATATTGTTAAATTTTGAACAAGCATTAACTTGACTCAAGTTTGTGCATCAAACTTAAGTAAAATACTGAATAAAACTTAAGTGGCGATTATTGAAGGTGGAAATACAGTTTTTGAAAAATGCCTGTGCCGAATCAATCAATTAATTTATTATCACTTATAAACTTATCAATTTCGATCAAGGTTTGCGACAAAATTTAATTGCATTAAAAACAAGTTGAGTAAAATTAATTTTAAAAGTTTTTAGTTTGAAGAATTAATTCGAAACAAGATGTTTTTGTTTTGTTTTGACCAGAAAATAGGAAAAAATTAGTTTTAAATAATAAAATAATTTTTGAAAAATGTTGAAAGCAAAAGCTTAGAGAAAAATTCAACATGAAATTTTGCAATTAATGATGAGATATGAGTAATGAGAAGCGATCAATTGATTCGACATATTCATTATTTTCTCGTAAAACACTCTGATAAAACTCGGAAAGAATATTTGTCCCGGGTCAATCATTTAATATCTTACCACTCTTAAATGCACCAATTTAGACCACGGTTCGCGACAAAATTAAAAGCATTTAAAAGTAAAATCAAGCACAGTTTTCAATTTTGTTTATATTCTGGCGTGCACGCTCGCCACAGTGCAAGCGATATTACCAACAATCATCATACAAAGGTTTACGCATGTAATTCTGCACTTTCGCGCTTTGCAACACATCAAAGGATGAACACATCAGCTATCGCCAATGCGATAACAATAACTTGTGTCCAAAAATCGCATGTAAAATGTATATTTGGCTCTTTCGCTGACGTGCAATTTTCTCGCTTTAAAAC
>NCKU01004250.1:0-12372 GCA_003675995.1 Dinothrombium tinctorium | reverse complement strand
AAAAAAGGGCAACTTTCTTTCTGAACAGGTAGTATATTAAACACAACATTGATCGGATAAAGGCAAAAAATGAGCGAGTTATGGATAAGTGCTTTGCACGAGTAAAGAATATGAAGTCATTGTTATGATTTGCTTATTGTTTTCACGAAGATGGTCACTGAAGTGACTGAAATAAGTTGGAAAAATAAAAAATATTCTTTTAATTAAATTTATGTCAAGTGAATGTGTTATTAGCAAAAATATCAATTGTTAATAGTTTGTTTTAACACTTATCTTCCTGAACGCGCACTTTTCTCGTGAAGAACGTGTGCGAAATTGAATGTTCCATTCAAATCAAATTTTTAATTCGAAAATACTTTCGACAAATAAAAAAAAACAATGCTGAAGACTGAGAGAGTTCTTAAAAGCAAAGCTATTACTGGTTATCGATCGTTTGAATTGTCACAATTTCCAGATTACAGGTATTCATCGATTTACACTTGTTCGATTTCGTTTGTTAGCCAAACAATTGGTGTTTTGTCCATTTTTCTGATATATGTTTGGTTTGTCAATTACTTGTCCGGTTTACGATTTGAAACAATTGAATCTGCTTCCGACTGGCACTCGATCTTAATGACAATAGGCTTTATATTAATTCCTGGAAACGGTTTGTCCGACTGAAATCTATGTTGGCAATTCACTTTTTCATTTCATAGCAATTTTATCTTTTCGCAACATTAAGAGCAGAGAGAGAAGACACATAATATCTCACATCACTTTGAGCTATTTAAGTTTTATTCTGGGCTCGATTGGTTTAGTTTTAGCAATCGTTTATCACACGGCCTCAGAACCTGCGATTCCGCACCTCTTTTCGTTGCACAGTTGGCTTGGCGTTCAAGTTTATATTATGTTTGCTTTACAATTGACAATAAGCACACTGATTTACGTGAAACCAAATTTTAAGGACATAGAAAAACAGATGCTTTTGTATCACATTGCCTTAGCGTTGGGAACATTTTTATTATCGATAATCACTGCAATAGCAGGTCTCGCACAGAAGGCTCATTTTGATATGTGAGTATTTAGCTTGGACAAAACTCATAAATGAAACTTATTGATTACAAACCAATAGACGCCGACAGAAATATTATCCTAAAAAGTCTGCCTATGCACAACTGACTGAAGAATCGTATTTAGCGAACTTTACGGCAGCATCAATTTTACTTTATGCAATTCTTATTTCCTTTCTAGTAGTAGAATCAAAATTTAAAAGAATAAAAATATTAACTCAGTGAATCTATTGCTTGTATTAAGATTCATTAAAACGTTTGTTATAGTCAAAAAACATGTGTAGCTTGTTAGAATATTTTGTCTAATAAATATTAATTCAATTATTTGTGTCGCTCAGACGTACAGGATTAGGGAGTATAAGAACCAAGATCAAACAGAGGCATTCACGAATAAGAAAGTATTTATTAACACATACGAGTATGCACAACATAATGACTAGAGATGTGTTCTTCAGCGCAAAAGGTAGACATTTTTCGGCTTAATTTAGGTTGAAAAAGAGGCCTTTTTCGGCTAGATTTCGGCTAAAGATTTTTTTATTCCAGAAAACGATTTAATTGAATTACAGTGAGTTTTTCAATGTTATCACATAAAAGACGAGGACGACGATCTAATAATAGGCAATTATAAGAATAATATGATCTGTCAAAATCTTCTGCTGTTAATGGAGCAAATAAAAGTTTCCTTCTTATTTCAAAATCAATTGTCTTGATGATTTTTAACAAATCAGGTTTTTAAACAAACATTTCTTGAACTTTTCTAAAAACTCTTCGTCCAATTTGTTTTTGATTTTCTCGATTACATCAATTTGTTGATCAATTGATTCAATCTTTAAATTGACACTTTCTTTACTCTCAATCTCACAATGGACACTTTCAATCTGAGAATGACCGATTTCAACCAAATTTCGTACCCACATTTTTCACACACAGAAATGTATATTATGTGATTTCAAGCTGCGATATCGTAAGCAGTCGCGAGATATTTCAGGTCAAAGGTAAGATAATTTCATGTAAAAGAATTGTTGAAAAAACTTACAAAAATGTCATACGGAGTTAAGGCGCATTTTCTTACAGTATTTTAATGCAAATAATTTGAAATTATCGCCGATTTATTTAAAAATTAACAAAGGCTAGCTAACACAAAGATCCGGCACTGAAAAATTTGTGAATAATATATTATCAAATTCAAATAGTAATTGCGATATCCGGTGGTTTTGCCCAGATGTTTGGTATTTAATACAAGTCTTAGTCTGCATAAGTTGCGTATCACAGCATTTGTTAAAGATTGTTTTCAGAAGCTGAAGATTTAGAAATACTCGTTTAATATAACTGATTTGATTTTATATAGCGAAGTTTGTTCGCAAAGTTGAATATGAGAGGTCTCATTAGTTAGCAAACTCGCCGATTTGACATAAAAAAATAAAAAACTATAAATACATTAAACTTTTTCTCAATTACATTCAGGACCGAGGTATTTTGGTCAAAGATAAGATTGTGCAAATATATATAAGATACAAACTCACCTTTATCTCTATAAATACGTCGAACTCTATTTGAAATAAGTAGTTTGAAACCAGCTATATTTTGTCGCGCAGAAATGGTGGCAGATACCAAGTCGTTGGTTGTTGGGATAAACAAAGATGGTAGACAACATCTTCGGATTCCACATAGCTTTACAAGCGAAACTAGACTCTTGTCTCTAGACCAATTTGACCAGAGTTCATTCCCAAACTCCTTAAAATTCTCTATTTCTTGTGTCTACATTGAATTGAATAACACTCAACATATGGGAGAAGCTGAAGTGAGTTCGCTCCGTGAAGGACTACAAAAAACATAATAATTAGAGTCAGGAAAAAATATTTGATCAAATATTGTTTACTGATTTCTTAAAATGACTTATCTGGTCATATGATTGCCAAATAATTTAAAAAAGTCAAAAGTCAGAAGGTCAATAACACATAAATCACACATTTTTCAAAATCAACACATACGTCTCATAAAAATAAGATATTTTCAGAAAATTTTGTAAATAAAAATTATTAAATCTGCAAAATTGGAAATTTTATTTATCATAAAACAAAAATCTAAAGATAACTTGTCTCGCTAACCTTTTGTCTCTCGATTTATGACCAAATTTAATGCATCGAAGCGAGATTCATTTTTGCTTTCGAAGAATATTGATATTATGTAATTTAATTAGTAGCACTTGATTTTTGAGCACATAAATTAGCACATATCACATCACATATTTTGTTCAATTTTGAGCACATAAATTCCTCTCTTTAATAATAATTAAAGCAACCAATGGTTGGACGCATAATCGTCTTTTACCTTCAAATGTTGTTTGAAGAGATAAAGTTGACTTTCTTTATTCTTCACTATTATTATATCGAATGACAAAAGTCTCCGGCTTTTCCCGATGTCAAAGTCGAAAAACTAAATTGACAATACGATAAATTTAAATCATGTCGAATGAAAGAAGTGACAAAGTGTTCAGTTACGATTTACAGATAATAGTTGAAACAATGTTACTATCAAATGCATTCGTAAATTTGATTGTTCGAAATTCGCTTTTCGTATCTTTAACGAAGCATATAAAAATGTTTTCGAAAGCGTTTCATTTTTCAATTTATATTAGCCATAGTTTATAATTGTACATAATCGCAAATAATTTGATATTCGAGTGATAAAAAGAAAAATGGCTATAATCCTCTTAATAATTGTTTTGATTGCCAGTCAAACCTTGCATTTGTGCCACGAACAACGCAATCACATCGCTTATCAGAGAAGTGCTCAAAACGTTTTTCTTCGATCTCGACGCCAACTTGGTTTCTATCCATTTATGCCAATGTTTCCTTTATTTGGTTATCCAAACGAACCATCAGCAATTGGTTTGCACTATCCATCACTGGCAAATTACGACAATTTTCGATTTTTTAATCCATTCGCTTTTACGAATCGCATGATTGTGCATTCCATGTATCCGCCTGTTTCGTACTATGTATTGAAACCAGTGAACATCTCGAAAAACGACAAGAATGGAGGCGAACGCACAGTGTTGGTGCACAAAAGCGATGTGTTAGAACCGAAACAATCGAACAAAACGGAGACGAACGAAAAAACGGTTTAAACCGCAGCAATTGGTTGTTGTTAATTGCTGAAAAATGTTTATGTTTTCCTCGTTTGTTTTTACTTAATCATAGCTTCAATTGTAAAACTGTTTACGAAAGTGTATTTAAATATTTTAAATTGAATTACGACAACGTTTTAATAAACATTTTCGACAATCGCTCGTTTCGCGCCTTTTTTTATTAAACTTTTTCAAAGTGAAAACTTGGAAAAGAGGCAAATCAAAACGCAATCTGTTGCATAAAATACGAAACACGATTTACGAAAAAATGTTCACGTTTTTTGAATGAAACGCAATTTTGAAAAATTCAAATTCAAAAAATTTTAATTTCAAAAAACTTAAAATTAGTCAAACTTTTGAAAATAAAGCAGAAAATAAAAGTGGAAAACAGCGAAAATGATTGAAGTGTTGAAAAGTTTGAATTTACTGAAATGTCGTCGAATACACATCGATAACAGCATCGCTCGCATGCATTACTCGATCACAGTGATCATAATCGTTGTGTTTTTCGCCGTAATATCTACGAAGCAATTTGTTGGCGATCCAATAGTTTGCTTTAAATTGAACCCCGATTTGAGCGAAAATTTGCTGAATACCTACTGCTGGGTTCATTCCACGTACAGTGTGGTCGATGTGAACAGCTTCTCGAGAGAGCGAACGCACGGAAATCGTTTCGTATATGCCGGTGTCCATCTTCGATCCGATGGCAAAACAATTCGATATCATCGCTATTATCAGTGGGTTTGTTTCGTTCTTCTCTTGCAGGCACTCATGTTTCACGCTCCCCGTTGGCTTTGGAAATCGTTTGAAGCTGGTAAAATCGAGTGCTTGGTTCGCGACTCTGATTTTCTTTCGCTGTGCAATGAGCGAAGACACGCAATCGTCAACTATTTGTTCAAAACAAAAGGAATGCACAATTGGTACGCGGTCAAGTAAGTGATACTTGTTCCCTACAATCCCCTCTAAATTTTTAATATTTCATTTTCTAATTTGTTTAATCTCTTTCTTATCTAGATTCTTCTTTTGCGAAACCCTTTATGCTTTGAACATTGTCTTTCAATTTTGGATTTTGAACCTTCTTTTCAATAGAAAATTTTGGACTTATGGAATCGAAGTTCTTAAAGCTCAACTCGGTCTAACTGAATCAGATCCAATGGCCCAGTTATTTCCTAAAATGGCAAAATGTGAATTTTTCAAGAGTGGTCCTTCTGGAAATGCTGAACGAATTGATATTCTTTGCTTACTTTCTTTAAACGTTGTCAATGAAAAGATTTTTCTTTTTCTCTGGTTTTGGCTTATATTTTTGCTTGGTTTAACTCTTTTGACTCTTATGATTCACTTACTGTTATTCAGCTGTTGGTATCTGCGATATTTATCTGTGATGGCAAGTATTAAATGCAATGTACCGAGAAAAAAGATCAGTCATTTGGTCAGTCAATTGTCATTCGGCGATTGGTTCGTTCTTCATTTGTTTAAACAAAATGTGGATCCTCTTGTATACAATGATATTATTTGCAATTTAATTGATACCGAAGACAAATTTGAGCATAAAATTTAAACATTTATTTTATTTAGATTTAAATGAATAAACATCGATTAAAAAGTGCATGTTTCATCAGATAATACTTATTTCATGGAAATTTAGACAAGATTTTCTTTCAGACAATATTTAAAATAATTTAATTATTTCTTAGCCTAACAGAACATTTTTCCATCAATAATTTTTGTTCATTTTTCTTTTTGATTAAAAATATATTGAATTTTGACAGCTCATATTTAGAAAAGTGTTTCGATTTCAAGCGACTCTTTTATCTACTCAATCATTTTGACAAAATCACATAATAAGTTGACGAAGTAGATTCTCCAAAATTCATACTCAAGTATTATGACAAAATTTAATATACTTGTGTGAATTAGAACGCAATGGTACCTATGTACCAATTATCGTATACACTTTTAAGCAACTACAAAAATAAGTATTTTGGCTTTCTTATTAATAATATTAAACTTTTTTATGTTTATGAAAAATAAAGATTGTCGTGAAGCAGAAAGAAATAAAATAGTTTCGAGATGCGCCTGATTTAATTGTACAATAAAATAATGGCTGATACTTGAAATCCATACTAGTTTCTTCCTGTACTTTCATGATCTTACAAAAGCATGCTTGGATAAAAGGATGAATAAAAGATAAATGAACAATTCTATTTAAGCATAAAATTTTAAAATTTAGATGAATTTTTAACTCCGAAAATTTTAGAATTAATTATTTTTTGAAATCGCTAAAACAAGTGTTTAATTACATGGTGTGTGAATTAAAACGCAACCCATATAAAGTCGAATAACTTTTGACTTGTCAAACCAAAAAATTTGATCTTTTACATAGTTGTGGAAAAACATCCGCAACACAAAATGACACACAAAATAAACAAATCGATTGATACATTTCAAAGTTATGGTGTTTTCCGCATACATGTCGTTGACAACCGAACAAATCATGTTTTTTAGTGAATAAATGTATCAAATTAAAAAACTTCAGAAAAGTAATTATTGAATTTAGACACATAAAAAGAAGAACAAAGTTACAAAATTTCTACGTCAAAATTGCTGAAAAAATCTTAAGAAAATATATTTACTTTATAATTTCTTAATTATGAAGTATATTAATGTATTTATTTTATAATTAAAAATTATATTAATTTACCCTTTCATTTGTCCGAGACTTGCCGCATGAGCGAGAAAATTCCGGATTCCGGAAAATCAGATCGTTTATGTGCAAGAAAACTTTATAAGATCACAGGAAAAGTCATTCTTGAAAAGTCCTCTAGTATTAAAATTAAGAATAGGGACTATGCGACAAATGGCAAAAGAGTCCGGCTTAAAGCCATATCGGGTAACTCTCCAGATTTGTCTTTTTGAGCCCGAATATGGTCAAAGTGTCAATATTTGTAAATGAAACCAGTCATTTTTTGATCGGCAATAGCATTTTGCAATATTTTTTACTGAAAAAGCAAGTTTTCGCCTAAGCGGATAAAATACCGGCAAAAAAAATCGCGTAGGTAATTTAATGACGAAAAAGAATATTCAAATATTTCTTTATATATTCATAAAATTGGCGTATTGATTGTTATTTCTTTTCGGTATGTTACTGGCCTAATTTTCTACACGATCATAGTAGCTGATGAGATTTTTGTAAAAAGAGCAATTTCTTAAAAAAAAAGCTTAAACGTGATCAGAAAAAACTATTTTTTCAAAAAATTATGCTTCTGTCTGAATATTTAAACGTTGAGAAAACTTTTTATTTAAAAAGTTTATTTAAAAAATTTGGCGAATGATTCACAAATGATTTTTTTATTAATTTGACTTTCGGAGTGCGGATTTGACCTCGCCGATTTTTAACCTTTGGAAGATAGTGTAAAATAAGTTCGGATATGGAAAGATGACGACAATTGGAGATTTAGAACTACCATCACACATTTAATCGATATTATCTCGGCAAATAATGTCCGAAAAAGTATGCTTTCAAGGGTAATTCGGTTAATAGAGAATGGTAGCGGTGATATCGGGTAATTCGGCATCAAAATGTGTTGCGAAAACCGGGCTACAATTTAATTGCAAGAAAATGAAACATCTGTTACGTTTTAATTCAAACAATCTCTACACCTTTATATGCTTGATACGCAATTTTACTTGATGTATGGACCATGAGAATCTTTGATTATCATTAGTTCGTCGAACGTTTTGTTCTCTGTAACCGAGTATTGGACAATATTTATGTGTGTTTCATTTAAAATCGTCATTTCTGTGAAACCAAAATCGTTGACGCGAACCGCACTCCACTCAGGTCCAGTTTTGAAGAATGGATCCACAAGACTGTGACCCTAATAAATCTCTACTGAGTTAACCCCCACTTTCAAAGATATACAAACACACGTACAGCGTAGCCCGTTATTATGTGCACTGGTGCTTTCGGGTTCTTGTATGGTTCTTCAATGCTTCCATTGTACACTTTCAAGTTGTACATTGGCCAAAATCTTTCATATGAATGTTCATGGCCCCAAAATTCGATGTCAACACCATACTTGTAGAATAAATCTTCGAGCCCATACAAATGCAATGGTGGCATTCCTTTCCTCACCTTGAATATAAAATTTTTGAGCAATTAATGCTATAAACTGACGAGGCGTTGAAAATTGTTTCAATAAACAATAACATTTGTGATCAATTTGTAATCAATAAGTAAAATCAACATCAACACATTCAATATCAAAAATTTTAGGCAAATGACTAAAACTCACTCGACTCTCTTTTCTAGTGCAATCATCATTATTTTTATTGCTACAAATCATAGGCTTATGTCCCATTGTGATAATCCACGGACGTTTCGCTCTATTATTTGGCTTGTTAGCTTCGATCAAATCTCTTTCTAACCATTGATATTGAGTTAGAATTTGGCTTCTACCATATTTGGTGAAGTAATAAAATTCAGTTGAAAAGCTTATTATATGAGCTGGCCCAATGTTAAAACTATAAAAATGATTGTTTATATTGCCGTCAGCTTCATTAATCATTGTAAATCGGTTGTTATAGTTTGAAAAATTGCTATTCAAATAAAAGAATTTATATATATTCTGCGCAATTAATTATGTCTTTACTATCTCTCCTCATGATTTCCTGGACAAACCATGTAAGGAACGTTCGCTGCGATTGGCTCAATTTCCCGCATAAATTGGTCACCAACTCTAGCATTATACTAAAAATGAGAATATAAATTCAGGCAGTGAAATTTTACCAATTACCGAATCCATATTATAGGCAAGATCACCTTGATAAAGAACAATTGATCAAGAATTTTTAAAGCAAGAATTAAATTTACCAACGTGAAACACAATGTCATATTTTTTGTTTTTGACGCGCTCGGCCAGACTTTCGAAGCATCTTCCACCACCCGATTTAGTTGCTAAATCGCCGTAGATCGCCATTCGCGGACTCCAGTCTTGGCGGTTTTTGACTGTAGTAAAAGAGTGCACTTCACTCCAAACGCCATCATTTCCGCACCGATAATCTCATAGAATAAACTTCATTAATCAACGGAGATTTTTAATTTACTCTCACTATAAGTTTGGCCAACTTTTAAGCCTCCCAAAAATACGCGATGAATATAAAGAGCTCGTTTTTCTTTGCCTCCATCCACAAATTTTGTTTCGTATCCTTTCGCCGCCGACTCCAAATTACCGATTCCATATTCGACAATTGTTGTCTTTGTCGGACACATTGTAACCCAAGTTAAAACCATTTCAGACGGTTTTGCTTTTTAGGAACAAAAAATGATTTTAAGTTTACTAATAATTGAATCGAAAAATATATTTAAAACTATTGAACATTCATTGGTTGAAAGCAAACTTTTGCAGGGAGCAATAATATGGAAATTTACATATGAAAAACATATAAATCGAATCAAAAAGATTCAAAACGAAACTATCAAGATGTTTGATGTAACTGAATCAATAAGCCATTTACGAAGCAATTTAAGAATAATATTATAACTATATTATAATTTAAGAATGGTATTATAACTCGAGAGAGGAGTTTGTCTAATATCAATCAATTACACTCAGCGTCAGAAGAATCGCAGCATTGTTGCGTTTGTATGTAAATAATTTTAATATTAAGAATATTATTACAGTATTTACATTATGTTTCTTTCCCGATCCCGATTCCACTTGCTTTAGTCTTGCGGTCAATCGCTTAGTCGTGCGGACACTCGTTTCAGTCTGAGGACAATAACTTTAAGCGGCAAACAGAATCGGAAATGATAACGGGTAAATAATCCTGTTTTTCCGCTTTTTACATTTTACGATTGTAAAAATTTCGTTTTGATCGATCGAATTGTTTACAAACAAATGCAACAATGCTGCGATTTTTCTGGCGCTGGTTGTATTTACATTTATAAATCAATCATTGGACTTTCTGCGGTGATGACCTACTCGTTAATAAAAAGAAACTGTAGGACGAAATCATGTGATTTGAATCTTTTAGAATTACCTCACTTTAAATATGATTAGTGTCAAAACTCAATATTTTACAAAGGAGTTTAAAATGTGGAATCAGTTGTTTCTTAAAGTTCCACAACTGGATGCATAAAAAAATTTTAAAAAGTTACTAACGATTTCATCTTTTCACAAGACGAAAAATACAAATTTATCTTAAAAAAGGACCAATGTCAGATTGGGTTCAAACTAAATTGGCTATCTTCTGAAATAAATAAATAAATAATCAACATACCACCTAAAGAAAGATGAATTTGTTCAGGTTTAATTACACATTGTGATGAATTCAAAAATAATGAAGAGAGAAGAAATAAGAGGAAAAAATATTTCATCGTTAAAATCAATTCAATTTCAATATACGATGCAAGAAAAAATAAAGCGTAAATTCAAAAAATTTATATAAAGCACATAAGAGAATTTTAAATGCGCAAAATAGAACTAAAAATGAATTGTTTTGAGCAACACAATGATCACACGTGAACCAACAAACAATTTCGTGAATAGAGTTTTATTTCAGTCAAGAATTCAAGTGAAAACGAACACAATACTTGCAAAAGCAAACATTACGTATGTTAATGGAATTGAATATTTTACTTGAAGGTATAAAATGACGATTAGCATCTTTATGAACGCAGTTACTGACAGTTTTATAGTCAAGTTCGTTTCGAATCTTTATACTAGGATTATTTCGATGATTGAATATGCTTTAATGCTTTTTGCCAAGAAAGAAAATTTCTTTTTACTATTGCCATTAATATCTAATGCTTTTGTCCTTCATCTGACAGGCTTTACACAAATTTAATGTGCTAAGTAAAATATAAAAAAAAAAAATAATAAGAAAGAAAAATATTATAGTAATAAAAAACTAATTATAAATTATAAAATATATAATAAGAAAAATATTGATTTTAAATCGTTAAACGCTGAAGTTAAGTGGAAAAGTTATTAAAATTTATTATATTACTTCTATAAAATGCAAACTGTCTTATACACGATTGTCGGTCTGAACAATCAGAGAATGAAACAAGAGGAATGATTATTTTAACAATTTACTTCTTCAATTAAATGATTTTTTAAAAATTAAGATTTAGAAGCTCATTAACAAAAGACAAGTGTTAGACTTAGTCGTCTAGAAAAAAAAACTATACTTTGTACGCAATTCACACACAATCACGCAATTGAAGCACATTTTAGTTTAGCGAGATAATGTTATCTGAAATTTTTTAAGCTAATTTTCTTTTATTTGGATCTAAAATAAGTTCTCGCTCTTCGTTCGTCGCATCATTATGAGAAATCATAATAATGTCAAAGCAATAGACACATAGCTTTATTATCCTAGAACAGCAATTAATAAGAGCCATTGCTAATTATGTCGACGAATAAAAGGGTGAGAATTAGTGTTCAGAAAAGACACTGAAAACTTACTCATGTGAATCACTGCGTGACTCGGAAATACAATCACTTGTGAGCTTGATCGAAGGCGTAACACTAGTGAGAATGTCCAAAATTCTGTCGAAATAAGTTAATTCGATTGCACTCCACGCGACCAACAAAATGAGTAAACATCACACAGTGTCCAGTTTTTATAAAATATGCTATTGTTGTATCATTTCTCTCATGTAAGGGCTCAGTCAAAATTTTTTCCTTCTTATAGTCTTAAATTCTATGAGTTAAGTGTTAAAGTTCTTTTCTTTAGGAAATAGGGTGTATTTTATAAAATTTTAAAAGTTTGAATATTCAATTAAATCTCTTCATAATAAAATTCTAAGATCGATTTAAAATAACAGCGGATATCCTCAAGAATGCAAAGATACCAAACATTCTTGAAATTTCAGACTAATTCGGATAATAAATACGCAAAAGTGAAAATTGTACTGAAATTTGATTAAAGGTTTTATGTTAAACTTCATAAATTTGAATCAATAAGAATTGTTTTGAGGGAGTTTAAGCAACCATTAGAGAAAAGAGAAATCCTTTCTTACCTCGCAATAAAAAGTTTGGCTGGAAAATTCGAAAAAACGGGTTGATATCGAATATTCCGCACAATCGAAAAAAGGCGGTTTTGACGCGTGCTAAGTTATCAGGTATCAAAAACTGATTTTTACGAAGCCGGAAGAAATCATTGCGGAGATGCGGTCAGCGGTTC
>NCKU01004249.1:0-12740 GCA_003675995.1 Dinothrombium tinctorium | reverse complement strand
ACAAGTAAATGTTGATTGAAAATACTCTGCTAATATGTTAGCTGCTTCAAAATCATCAACAATTTCATTTTCACATTTTATTAAAATTTTAGAAAATTTATTGTTCATTTTTGAATAAATAAATTTATGCAAGATACTTATATTATTTTTGCTTGCTTCAATAATTTTTCTTTCTTTATCAGCAGCAAATTGATTTAGTTTTTTTGTAAGCAAATTTCTCGTTCTTTTATACTTAATTAAAAATTCGCCAGATGCATCACCATTTTTGATTTTATTAAAATATTTTATTTTTTTCTTTCGCAATTTATTAAGTTCATAGTTATTAAATAGAGATTTATTATTCTTTACAACAATTTTGGGTATACATTCATTTTGAATTTTCACAACTTTTTTAGTGAAAATTTGCGCATTGTGATTAATATCATCACTGAATAAATTTGTCCAATTGATTGAATCTAATTTTGATATCATTTCACTTGTTTTTGCTTTATTAAAATTGTAAATAACTTTGCATTTCTTGGCTTCAAAATTTTCGTTTAAAATTGTAACTTTAATAACGCAATGATCGCTATTTCCAAGAGGAGGTAGAAATTCAATATCATTAATTAAACTTTTTTGATTCGTGAAAACTAAGTCTAGCAAAGATTTTTGATTCTGTTGAAATCTTGTACATTGTTTTATATTTTGAAACCAACCATTTTTTAAAACTGTTTCTAACAAAGACAAATCATATTCACAGTTTTTTGCAATTTTTTTATTCCAATCTATATGAGGTGCATTAAAGTCACCAAAGAGCAAAATTTGGAATTTCATTTCCCCTAATTGTTCTAGAAAATTGAGGAAATTAACATCATTTTCATTTGAACTCGAGGTACTGCGATAAATACATCCAACAAAGATTGTTTCATCTTTTAATTTTAACTCTATCAAAAGAGAATCTTCAAAATTTTGTTCATCTTTCATTGTTTCTTTAAAAATTATCGACTTTTTTATAAGAATAGAGACACCGCCTTTATGTGATGTATTAAATTTGTGAATACAATCAAAGTTTTTAAAATTAAGCAATTTAGAGTACTCTTCATTAAGCCAAGTTTCAGTTAATAAAATAACATCTGGGTTCTCGTTATTAATTAGAAGTTCTAGTTCTATTAATTTATTTTTGACCGACCTACAATTAGTATAATAAAATTTTAATTCATTGAAATTCTTTCTGTCTCTTTCACATCAATCATTTGATTTAAGCATATTTTTACGTAACCAAGTATTAAAGCCGTAATTTATTGAAGGGTTAGTTTTTTTAAATTCTAAAAAAATCTCTAGACAACTTTCTCTGTAGAATCGTTTCATCGCGCTTAATAGAGCATTTTTCAAATTTGGATCCTTTGAGTTTTCTTAATTTAGAAAATAGCGATTTATAATCTAATCTTTCGTTAAACATTATCTTTATTGGTCGACTTTTGCTTTGCTTTTTTTCTAATCGAATTACTTTTTTGATTTTAGTTGAAATATTTGGCTCAACAATATTTAAAATTGATTTAACTGTTTCTTCATCGTGCTCTTTTCTTTCCTCAACATTTTCACTATTTAATTCATCAACATTAAAGATAATTAAGTTCTTTTATAAGAATTTCTATCTATTTTATAATTATAGAAAATTAGATAGAAATAAAGTTTAAAAACTCACATCTGAAAAAGAAAATTTGATCAAAATTCGTAAAATCGATCACAAGTAGCATTAAAAACAAATTTTTCGCCATAGACTTAATTATAAAGTTCACACGTGAATATAACTTCGCATGAGCATTATGTGCATAAAAGGACTGTGGATCCTTTAATGCCGCATTTACATCTTTGTTATGGCAAACTTTTGAAAGAAAAGTTCCGGATTTATTTAGATGATACACATTCAAGTTCTATGTTCACGCTAAATTTCATTGAAAATGTCGATAAAATACTTTTCATTTCAATAGTTTCGTAATTATCTTAATGATATTGTCTTATTTATATGAATTTTTGTAAAAATAATTCAAATAAAGCAAAATATTTTAACCGAATTTAGAGATTTTTTAACTTATTAACTGACCGAAAATGCAACTTTTTTTAACCGAAAAATCCGAACATTAGAAATCATTTAAAATTAATGCCACGAAATTTGGATACAAATAAAGACAGTAAATGTAAATATAGAAAATAAAACAAAAAAGAAGCCAGCGAAGTGTTTGAAAAAACAATTAACAAAGTGATCAACACTGCTCATCCACCTTGTACTCATCCACATATTGCCCGAAAATAAGTTGTGTCAACACACTTAGCACACAGTTAACTCTTGCTCACTTAAAGAAAGTATACGACCTATTCAAATTAAAATGTTTCAAATGATTGAAAAGTGGACTTAATTGCAAAGAATAATATGAATTAAACGTCTCGTTAAAGTTGCGTTTCAGTTATGCTCACTTTTCGATCGTTGAAACATTTTATTTTGAATCGGTAATACATCAATTTTTAGAGTCATTGATTTCGTTTAATTTTACATAAAAGAACCCTCCTCGAAAATAAGTGCTAAAATATGTGTCGACACTTTTACGTTCAATTCTTTTACGTTAAATTAAACGAAGTTGACACTCTAAAAAACTGGTGTAAATGCGCTTTAAGTAAATAAGCAAGCAAAACAATTAACGTCATTTACACTTCTACCTTTTCTTCAAGATATTGGCACTATTATTTCATCTTTCATAAAATAACAATGTTAATAGTACACTCGCGTCCAAAAAATCTTTTTTCCACTCTGTGTTTTTGTGACAAATCATATTTTGAGCGAAGTGAAAATTTTTTAGACACGATTGTTCAAATCATTTTTATAATGATAGGAAATATTGGAATAGTGTTAGGATATTTACTTTCTGATTGAAACTTTTGCAAATTACGCAAAATGTACTCAAAAACTTGATCGTAAAAAATCAAGAACTTGTTTTCTAACTCATTTAAAAATTTTTAAAAATTTCGCAAAGTGACAAAAAAAAATCAATTTTTGCCTATGAAGGAATATTTATTAATAATTTATATAAATTTAACTTGATTTTCGTCCACAGACACATACAAAGAAGTTGGTTGATGTTAGGTTAGGTGTTACAGTCGAAAGACTTTGCTTGTTAGTAAGTTTATAAATATGCCAAAAAGTAGAATGCACTTCCTTTTTCAAGTTTAGATGAGTGTGCTCAAAGAATCCATTCGAACAAAATGTGCGCAGAAATTGAGCTTTGCTCAATGTTTTTAAGTGTTGCAGAAAATTTTAAGTTAAAAATGAAAAAGCTGCAATTTGAAATTGCACAATCCAGGCGTGTACAGCGCTCCTGTTTTTTTAAGACAAATTTCTTTCTTTCATTCTATTTTTAAAAAAGAAAGCGGAGAATGAATAGCACTTTCTCTGCATTCAAGTATCACACTGTTATTCAACAAGTCTACTGTTTTCCTGAAATGACAATGCGAATGCAAAAGATTCGAAAAGATTTTCAAAAGTGAAAATAGATTTTGAAATTAAGATAGAAACTTGATCAACATGTTCGATTTGGGTGTAATTTATCTCTTCATGAAGTGGATTGTTGTGATTACATCAATTTTGCAAATCATTATTCTTATTGTGTTTGAATTCGTTGAGGGAGGTCCTGAGATTCCGGGTTTGACAGTTATGGTAATCACATTAATCGTCATTTTCGCTCTCATCATTTGTGCGGTTATCACCAAGAATAAGATGATGATCATCGTGCTTGCAACTTGCATTGCTTCCGAAGTAGCCATTTCTGTCGGTGCCATTGGTTTGCAAGAACTTACAAACAACTGGAGCATTCTTTACATAGCTCAAGCGCTTTTAACTTATTTTCATGCCTTCTTGCTGTGGAAAGTTGAAAAACTCAATAATACACCAACTTAAAGGCAATTTTACTTTTTACTTTTAATTCTTCAAAAACAAAAGACGTGCAAATAAATAATTTGATTTCGTTGAAAAAAGAAATTATTTCTCTGATGCGAAGCAGTGGAAATTACGAGTTACGAGGAAACTTTTATAAGTTTATTCCTGCTTAAAATCTCGTTAATAAAATGGAATTTCAGCCGAAATTTTAAATTAAGTAAGCAATACAAACTCAAAGTTATTGAAAAGTTCCCAACTGCTAATTGTGAGAAAATTCGAAGACTTTTTACATATTAAACATTAATGAGAAAATCTATTTCTCACAACTATCTTTATATTTGTTGCTGAATTTGTAAAAATATTTGCTTTTTAGTTTGTTTTAATTTAGTTCTCATATTGAAAAAGTACAATTTTAAGCGAGAATTGAATGGATTTTTTTTTTATGTATCATTAGCAACTCTAAAAAAGTAGAGAAATGTTTGCTGCGAAATTTCTCTAAGTAAATAAAATTTAATTTGTAATTGCATATTATTAGCATTTATTTTTTACGTTTTTATTAATTGAAAATTTTTAATATAAAGCTTGCAAAATATATCAAGACACTTTCTCGGATACAATATTTTGTATCAAATCAGAAAAACATCACCAATGTTAAAGGCCAACCAATATATTTAATAATACAAATGATAAAAAGCGAAAGAAAGACACGCAAATAGTTTTATTCAGCTTTACAAATGATGATGTCAATCATTTTTGTTGTAGCAAACGATCCTTGTTAAAATCGATAAGCATTACTATTAACTTAAAATATTAAATTCAAATTTCATTAAACTGTCTTTTAAAAATTTCACTGTTTTACTTAAGCTTTAATTGGAGTTTTACTTTTAAAATTTGTGATTTAAATGACGATGAAAGATTAGAGGTAAACACGTTACACATTGTTACAAATTGTATATTTTTATGATGCTCATAAGCTGCTTCACATTTTCAAAGCAAGATCTTATTTAATGCGAACCATTTGCGTTTTTTTTTATCGAACAAAAGGTGAGGTTTTTAAATTTTAATCGCATGCCATTGACAACTTAATGTAAACAGGAAATAAAATTCTTATCGTTCAATTAAATTAGTTCTTAACAAAGAGATTGATTATTGAAATTGTGTCTAAATGAATTTTGCTAAAAAAATTAAAATCTTCGAGTTCAATCCATTCATCTTAATGATAACAAAAGTTGCTCAATTTTTTTATTGCATTTTCTAGCATGAAATCAATTTGTAACATACAATTCCTCTGTAATTTTTCATTAATTTATATTTTCGTGAGATTTAATTCAATATTTGTTTTGTTCAAAACGATTTTCATTTAAAATTTTTTATTTAAAATGTGAAAATTTATTTTATTCTCGAAAAATTTTTTTTCAGAATTCAAAATTTTTGATTTTTCTACAATTGAAAATTTCAGTTCTTGTTGAAAAATGTATATGTTACGAGTATGAAGCTTTTTAAAGTTATGAAATAAAGTTTTAAGTCGAAAATATTGAGTCTTTCGAACTTTATTTTAAATTGTCAATCCAATCAAATTGAAAAATCTTTACATTTCTAAATGCTTTAAATTTTAAAATGAAAACTATTTTTAACAGCTTGAGACGGGGAAACAATCGAGTAAAAATACTTTTTCGTCTGTCTGGAAACATCTTCTTTTTCTTTAGAAAATTTCAAACATTTTGTTACCCAAGTAAATCCAAATAAATTAAACAAAGAAAAATTAGAGCCATTTAGATGAACATATGAGTGAGTAAAACAAAGTTATAAAAAATTGTTACGTTTTGAGATAAAGATTGGACAAAATATTGTTTTCAAGAATTTTGTTTATCTATCTAGTTGACAAAAATATTTTATTATTATTCTTTGCTTACTTTTTCACCAAACTTTTTTAGCCTAGAAAAGCATCTTTAAAAACCATTTGCATGATAAATAACTTTCTTACGCATATTTTAGCTCATAAATTTTTAAAGTTTACTTTTATTATTTATTTTAGTTGAATACCACCAACCATAGCGAAATTACATTTTGTCAATATTTTTGTTTTCGCAGCAATTACCACTTTCAAAAATGATTGAAATTGCTTGAAGACTCGTTTTCTTGATTTTTGCGCTTTCTATTGTCGCTAATTTGTTAATTAGTTTGGTTTATGCGATATGTCAACATTTGGCACTCATAAATGCTAATAATTCATTTTTTTAATCGTTAACGCTTATAATTTCACAGCACAAGGCAATATGAATATCAGTTAACAAAGAAATCTCTAAGCGTTTTGAAGTTAAACATTAAACATTATTTAATGAGCTTTTGCTATTTTCACTATCTTTCAAAGTTAAGCGCTTAGATACTCCGACACTCATCATTAAAATATGTTGCATCTTTTAGACCAGAGAGATTTACATCGCAAATATATTTAGAGAACTTTCTAAAATTTTAACTCACGAGAAAATGTAGCCTATTTGACGAGTACATAGATGTACAAAATTAATAAATACTATTACGTGTTTTATTTACTATGCATTTGGGTGCGAAATAATGAGGTCTTAAAGCCTTAAATTTTCTTCTGAAAAATGAATTCAAAGAATTTTGCAACACGATAAATCAATTTAGAAGCGAATAAGTGAAATCGTTCGCATTTAGTATTCACTCAACAAATCTTCATATTGCGTTCTCTTAGCTAACGAATGTTTTCGTCTAAACGTTTCCACACTCTTCGCTCGTAAAAAGTCAACTCGCATTGAATTCATTTGAAAATAGCAAATTCCGTGGTAACTTGCCAAGATTTGATGAACACTACTTTTACAATTCGTTTTTTTGTGAAAAAATAAATCGAACACAAGTGATGAAATAGTGATGAAGTGATAGAAAATTTTTAATTTAAACAAAATAGAAAGCAAAAATTTAAAGTTTCGCTTGTTCTTTCTCGTATAAAGCCAAAAAGTGTTACCAACTTCTCATGCTCAATATGTCGTGGTTCTTTACTGTGCCGTTAAAATTTTTACAAATGGAGCTAAATATGAAATAAATGTGTGTACTTAATAATAGGTTTATTGTAATTTTTATAATAAAATGAAAATTAAGAAACTTTTTGCTTTATGTGTACTTAAATGTATTGTTTACGTAAATGGTTTTGTTTTTTACTTGATCTGGCAAAATAATCTGTCGTTGCACAAAGAAATTCATAGGGAAAATAATATGAAAAATGAAAAATTGTGTGTTTTAAGATACAAAAACAAAAAAGTTCGAAAGTTTTTTTGCAAGCCGTAAGTGAAAATCATTTCTTTATCGCTTAAAATATAATATTTGCATTATTTAAATTACTATACTATATAAATGTTAATGACGGGAAAGTAATTATGAGTTAACAGGCTTTGCAGTAACCGCAATGAAAGTAATGGTTGGAAACGATAATGAGTTTTTACAATTAAAAACTTTAATGTTAACCTACTAAAACCTCTCATTTACAATTTATTTAGACTAACGAAGCTTTTAAGCGAGACTCTACAGCTCATGAAATTTTGATGATATTTAAATTTAAAACGATCATATGCGATGGTTTGATTCGTTTTTGCTCAATTCAATATAATTGAGAAAAAATCATTTTAAATCTCTGAAAAATAAAATTAAATATACAAATAAAATGAAAGTCTACGTGACTGAGCTCTAACGTCAAAAATTTGAATATTAATACAGGTTGTGAGTTCTACTTTTGTTGTTGCATTTTTAATTTTTATTCGAAAAGAGCAATTTCATAAGTCGACAAACAAATATTTAAGTTTGTAGGTAAGTGGATTTCCTCGAGGATTACGTATTTTAAAAGAAAATAATTTCACTGCTTTAAACATTTCCGCCTTTCGTTTGCTTTTGACTTGTTCGTAACTAAATGAAAAGCAAAAATCTATGCAAAGCAAATCTAACAAAAAATAATTATTTTTATCAGAGAATTTATCAATATTAGTAAGCTTCATATGAAATGATGAAGCTGTTTGAGAAAAATTTAAATTCGCGTTTTATCCGCAACTTTGCGCGCAAAGAGAAACTTTACTCCGAGTAGTACAGTTATAAAGGGACTGAAAATATGTTCTATAAAAGGAAGCCTTGTGTTATTATTATGAGGGTATGTCTGATTTATCATCACCTAGAAAAGTTTCAAAAATAAACGATCGCTGACAATTAATTGAAATTTATGTTTAACTCTCTGGTGTTTTTTTTATTTTTCATGTTTTGTTGACAATAGTAAGTAAATCAAGTGAACGAACGGTGCCAAAATTTTGATTTGTTTATTTTCAAGAATAAAAGCGACGGTTTTTAGAGAGCAACTTTGCTTAAAATTAAACTAAAAAGATACAAAATACTTTTCAAAGCAGACAACTTAAGAACACTTATGTTTGTAGCAAAATGCCCAAAATGTTTTGATGAGAAAAAACAAAATCTGATCTTAAGTCACAATTTATTTTAAATGAATGATTAAATTATACAAAAAGTTGAAAAATTCATTTAAATAATAATGATAAATTAAAAGTGAATGAAATTGACTTAGCGATTTACGGCATCAACGTGTAATTGTAGATGCTTTTATTTCGCTTATAGTAAACACTCACTTTAGGCTTGATTTTGCGCTGAAATTTGTATTTTGGATCGTATTTACTTCTTTTGAGCTTGCAGTTTTCGGGTAAAACGCACGTGACTCCATCAAAATGTCGCACAAATCCAGGTATACAAAAGCAACCGGCGTTGCATTTTCGGTCACAAATGAACGGCGCTAAATTTTCACAGGTCATCGGACATGAAGTGCCACACTTTAAGTAAACTTCATTTTCACCACAATCTGTAACAAATCATTTAGATTAACGGCTTAAAAGTGAAACTGCTAACAGAATAATTACTTCGAATTTGACGCGAGCTCGAGACGGCGAGCAAAAGCAAGCAGCAAAGCAACGATTCGAGTCTCATTTTCGGTCGACACTCAGACTTTGCGGCGAAGAAACGAACGTGAATGAGAAGCGAATAAAAAGTGGCTTTTATATATTACACGATCGAAGTGAGTGGCAAAACAATAAACGCGAAACAAATGTTTCCTTCATTAATGCTTAGATGAAGTCTATGATAAGCATCAAGAAAACACGATGGCAAAAACTTTTCTATTCTTTGTATTAATCGTTTGCGACTCAAGGCTTTCACTATACAAGTCGGGCAATTTTTTTAAGGCGTACATTCATTTTTGCTCGCTTACAAAAGTATGTTTTCCCATTCACATTTTGAGTCAATATTTGATTCGATTGCATGCATTTATTTTCAAGAATGAAAGCATCAATTGCATTTTTGTGATTTAATTTTAACGCAACGCTTGTTTCCGTTTAATCATTTGAAAAATAATAAATTCATTGCATCGTGATCATACCTTTGAATTTATTGTTTGCGAATGACGATTGCTTAGCGTAAACCGTGATTTGCTGAAAATATGCACATTTTGGAAATTCAAAGTATTTTTGCGCAATTTTGATGCAATTACAATAGAGACAAAATTGTAAATTGTAGTGTGTCAAACTTTTGCTTAAAGTGAGCGGTTTTCTCTCTTAAAAATTAAATCGTAATGGAATTTCCATTTGCGCGAGGCCCGCGCTTCAATGTTAAGACGAACTCTACTCGAGAGAAAGCGCTTCGCATAGTAGTGAGGTGTTATACAAGTTAAATTGATTTTTCTGCCTGACACTGTCCATCAAAATATCAAAAACTTGTTTCACAACAAAGTTCCTCGAAAGCTTCAGCGTGCGCTTCTTTCGGTTGCATTTATTTCGAATACAACATAAACGTAGAAATTTTAATTTCTAGTCGATTTCATTATATTTTATTCAGCACATTCAATTCAGCGATTCGCAATAGAGAAACAAACTTTGAATTTGCTGCTTCGGCTCGAAAAAAGTAAAAATTATCTTCTCACTTTCGGATTTTCCTCTTTCTTTGAGAGTCATATGTCTCTAGTGTGTTAATATTTGCAATTAACAATAGTTAATAGAGTTTGAAATTTTTCTCGTTACGCTTCGGGGAAAACACAATTCATCAAACGCTGTGTATTGTTTGAAAATGCGAATATCGCGTTCCAAGAGTTCTATAGCCTCGCTTTCGCTCAAAATTTTGTTTTCCGCTTATATTTTGCATAGCTGATGCCAGAATATTTTGCTATCTTATTCGCATGAAACTCGTTTATTTAGTGTAAATAATCTCAAAAAATTTTGGCAGCAGCTGTATAGATTTAACAACGTACAAATTTCTGCGTAAGATCGGTGAGAAAATGAATGCGAAAAAGATCTAAGAGACTAAATTTAGCTTATTAAATTGAACACGCTGGCTTAACGGCATTTGCTTTGTCATCTTTTGCGACAGTATAGAGTTAGAAAACAAGCTCAAACAAAAAGTCATTTTCATAAAATTATGCACTGCACTCAAATGGCTCGTATAGCAGAAATAAAATTTTAAAAATTAATTTAAAAATTTAATTACCACGTAAAATCAGGTGACATGTTGAAATACCATTTACTGATTACATATGCTTTTATTAGTAGAGTGGAATCAGTTTTTTATCAAAATGAGACAAAATTGAGAAATTAAATGTTGTGTTAAGCAAATGAATCGTAAAATTGGATTATAGAGAAAAATTCGAAGCAGGTAGCGAAAATACAGTGATTTTCGAGGTTTAACTTAAAATAGTTTAAAAATAATGTAAAACAGAATAAAAATGTCAAAGCGATGAGGCTGACGAAAAAGATTTCGACTTTAAAACATTAATTAACTTTTTAACAAACTTCATTAGACTTTATTAACACAAAGTAAATTCAAACAACATTGTAAGCAAAGCAACATCTCAATAAAATGTGAAAGCAAACCAAAATTAAAGCGAACATAGTCTCACGATCCTGGAAATCTCAACCCTGTATATAACTAATTAAAAATATTATTTTGTCTATTTCTTAGAGTTTAATCAATTGTTTTCAATATTTTAATGCTCTTGTTAATCGTGTTCTACTTTTCCATTTATGGTTTTGCATGCTTTCTTTCATTCTTCTTTCGCTTCATTTTCATCATTTTACTCTTTCTTTTCATCGCATTTCATTCAATAAAGATCAAATTTATATCTTACTGTGTCGTGAAATAAGCGTCAGTTCAGTGACAAGTGCGCAATAAACTTTATTTGTGCAGATCGGATGCTAAGTATTGTGTTTTTATGTTTTCAATAAGCAAAATATCTCAACGGACTAAAATACAGTGATCATGGTTTCGACCATTGACAATGTAGAATAATAGGATAAGATGATTGCTGTTGATGAAGGTGAACAGCCAAAAAAAATGAAACGTGGAAAAAGCAAAAAAAATTATTTTTTAAACAGCTCAAAGCAGATAGAAAACTTGCTATCAATATTTTGTAACTTTCCTATCCGTTATCGAAGTTGAAGTAATTTAATTTGATGTATGCAGTGGAAGCGAGCCTTAACGTTTCTGACACAAATGTAGGAAAAATGTACGATAAAACATTTTATGATTTGATGAAGTTTAATGCTCAAAATCAACAAGTTAGAATACAATGTTTTAAACGGGAATATATAAACATGAAATTCATATTCATATACACAGAGTAAATGTATTAGCTATATCCCGGATACGATTTCCGACTCGGATACGATAAAATGTGAAATTTTTTACATTAAATTACTTCATTTTTATCCATTTTTGTATATTAACTTTGATCAAAATCGGTGAATCACACGTCGCGGCGCTTCTTTGTAAGACTGAATATTAATTCTTTTATCTGGCTCTAAACAGTAAAAATTGGAGTGCTTGATAGACTTTAAATGGACTTTTTGAACGAAATGCACTCTAATTGAATATAAAAATTGGCTCTTTAAAATAGTTTCAAATTAGAAACGAAAAATTAATTCGTGGACTACCAGAATAAAGTTTTGATAAACATATTGTATTAATGTGCTAGAAACGAAAAATAGTTTGAATATTATGTCAAAATTATAAAAGTTTTTGTCTCTTTTGTAGATTAAAAAATTACAATTTTCTCCGTAAAATAAAACATTCATCAACCTCCGAAGAAGTGTGCGTTTGGATTATTCACTCTTGAGAATTTTCATGTTTAATATTTAGAAGTTGCGATTTATTAATAGTTTATATGCATGAGCACTTACGAGGAAACTACTTTTTGTGTCGGATCCCGATTTCAATGAAACTAACTATGCAGATAAGAGCTTCATATGTTCGCTTAAAATCCAACGACAGCGTTGAAGTACATTTCAAGCAAAAACAAAAAATAAGAGAACACGATGTACGGAGAGTTGTCTCGTGTGAGAAGAATTGCCTTCTTTGGACATGAGTGTTAACGTTGCTGAAAAGCGTTTCTGCTAGTGCGAGAGCGAGGTTCGGCGTGAAAGCGCGAACTTTGGCTAAGAAGCACGGAGTGGTGGCTAGAGCACTGAGTGTTGGCTGAGGAGCGAAGTGTGCTGTGTGCGCCCTGCTTTTATACGAGCGAAATACAGATAACAGTATTTCAATCGCTGAATAAAACGTGACTGTTGAAGTCACATTTTGCTCGGTGTGAAGAGCGCTGCAAAAGACCACGTGGTCTTGTGCATCGTGCATGCCACAATGTTTTTATCAAAAATTTATATTTGTATCTCTGTTCTTAATTATGTTAAAACATCTTAAGCGCATATTATCAGTTTTTTACAAGAAATTATCAGACAAATTTCATAAGATAATAGTCGATCAGTACTTTCATTTAAAACAAACGGAT
>NCKU01004248.1:171-12741 GCA_003675995.1 Dinothrombium tinctorium | reverse complement strand
TAATGTGAAAATTACAAATCAGTGAATTTTTATGAGGTGTATTTTGTGAACATTTAGTTAGATTCGTTAATTTTCAAGAATTGTTAGGAGCGGAGTTTAAAGCAGAGTGCGATCAATTGTTTGACTACGGGAAGATTACAAATAAAGGAAACGAGAAGCAGAATCGGTGCAAAGACGCACTGAGCAGACGGCCCTGAAAGAAACGCCCATTGGTCGAGTGTTGAGTACAGTTTTCGCTGAAAGAAGCGAAACGAACGCTGTTTGCGACTCGAAAAGCGAGTAAAGATCTGAAAGCGAGGCTTTGCGATTGACAAAAGCGGAACGCGAAATGTCGGCGACCGAACAGATGCGAGCCATGTTAGATCAGTTGATGGGCACTGCGCGTGAAGGAGGTCAGTACGACGCTCGCTACCTGCGTTCGTTCATTCGACGCATCTTTCGCTCTTTTCAGCCGAAGGCAAACGAAACCGATACCATTTCTCCGACCCTCGCGTCTGCAAAAGCTTCCTTCTCGGCTGCTGTCCACACGACATTCTCGCCTCGACGGTAAGTGATCACTGTGTTAGAGACCACTGCTAAAACGGATTCTTGCAGCGAATGGACATTGGCGAGTGTTCGAAAGTCCACGAACTCGCTCTTCGTGCTGATTTCGAAAACGCTTCGCGAAATAAGGATTACGGCTACGAGTTGGATGTAAGTGTTCCCTTTTACAAACGACACAAAATACAAAATTAACAGAAATCGGTTTCTTGTCGATGAGTCGCGCGGTAAGAGTGGCTTAGCGCACAATAAACCGTTTGAAAACCAACAAAATAATCAATAATATTGAAGAATTGATTGTAAAACGATGGTCTCCTCTCGGTTTGACTTTCAGTTGTTGTAAAAGTTGCTCAGACATTAAAGGGCCTCCAGTTGATTGAACCCAGAGTTGATTGTATACCATTGCTTTTGTTGTGAGTAGTCTTTAAAAAAACTTAATCTCAAAATGAGCGTTATTTTTATCATTATATCAGTGGTTTTTAGCCTTTTGATTCCTATTCTGGTTTTGAGGTTAAAAAGATTGAGTGAAGTGTTTGCGTTTTAAGGTAATGTATAACGCGAGAGTCGGAGGCGATTTGGTAACGTATTACTACATCTTATATATCTAATAGTTGATGCTTCTTGTTTTTACCATTTTCAAAATATGAAACGTAGGTTTTTATCTTCGATCTTCACTTTTTTACTTGCATTTATTCTATTACTTTTTACTCGCAATTCCCAGCCGTAAGTCTTTCGCCATTGGTGCAATATACTATGTATAAAGCAGATATATTTGTGTGTTCATTTTCTTTTATTTGTTATTCTGCATGTCACTCTCTTCTTATTCTTAATAACATGCACTCATCGCTTGATTTCGATCTAGGCTTTTGAACATCTCCAGTCTTTTGTCGCCGAGGCTGACAGGAAAACGGAATTGGCGAAAAAACGTTTAGCTGAAACTCAGGAAGAATTGAGCACTGAAGTTGCCACTAAAGTTAGTATTCTTTTTCTTTTGAAATCTTCATTGTAATTATTTTTGTGCGAAGTTAAACAAAGTGCATCAACTCGCCGAGCAAATCGGCAAAAAGTTAGCACACGCTGAAAAACTAGGAGCTGAAGGTAATGTTGAAGAGTCGTTAAAATTCATGGAAGAAGTTGAACGTCTTAAGAAGGAAAAAGTAGCTGCTGAGATTGAGTACCGAAATTCGATGCCGGCTTCCAGTTACCAACAACAGAAATTACGTGTATGTGAAGTCTGCTCCGCCTATTTGGGAATCCATGATAATGATCGACGTTTAGCCGATCATTTCGGTGGAAAATTGCATTTAGGATTCATAACGATCCGGGAGCGTCTCGAGGAATTGAGAGTAAGCTCAAATTTATATTTAAACGAATTTTAGTTTATTTTTTTTCAATTTACAAGGAAATCGTTGAAGAAAAAAAGAAGAAAGGACTAATTTTGGATCGCGATGATGACCGCGATAGAAAACGCTATAACAATAGTGGAGGAAGAGGAAATTTTGAGCGTGAGAGAGGACGCTATGAAAGAAATAAACGTTCGAGCAGAAGCAGGTACTGAAAAAGCTTATAATTAACGTATACTCTGATTAGTTTTTAACACAAAAATGCTCAACAATCATTTTGAATCCATGTTAAAATTTTCAAATCACTCGGAATTTTCTAATAGAGAAACTTAAGAGAAATTAAGGAAAGTGAATAACAGAGTAATACAAAGATGTTTACAATCTTTTTAGGAGTCATTCTCAAACTTTAGCAAAAAATGCAGATTGAATTTGAGCTAATCTGTTTATGCACAATAGAACTCAAATTAAGTTAATTTACTTAATTTTATTTTAATCTTATTTTTTAGATCTCGAGAACGCTTTCGTCGGAGAAGCCGATCACGATCTCGCTCGCCTAGAACACGTACGAGCCATCCACGTTCGCGATCGCGATCTCCATCTCATAGAAGGCATGAAAGAACCCGAGAAGAGAGTCGCTTATCTTCGGAACGTTAAGCAAAGATATCAGTATCAATATTTGAAGTAACCATTTTTCTTTGTTTTGAATGTTTTTTTTAATCAAAATAATGATAAAGAGACAAAGGTGATTAAATATAAGAAAAGCAAAATGAGATCCTGTTTTGTACACATTCAACGGAATATAAAAACTTAATGAGAACTTTCGACAATTTGAGACAGAGTGCATGCTTATACATTTTATCTGATCCTTTTTGCTTTTCGTCTTATCTTAATTGTAATACTTTCCTAATCATTATCAAGAATAAAACCGCTACTCGCAAGTTCTTTTTGCGGAATGTCGTTTATCTTAATAAATTAAATTTAAAAAATCAATTTGGTTCGGTTAAAAATGCTATAAAGCGGTAAAATAACCACTGTCTGTCTCAATGGTTTTCTTGTTAATGTTTATTTGTGACGGATGTGAGTAGTGACCGTTTTTTAAAACTTTTGCTTCGCTACAAAATAAATTATCGTTAACTAATACATTCGGCGTTAAATTCTCGCTTAGATAAATTTGCTCCTTGGACCGCATTATTGCTGACACTTGGTCGGTGCTCTGTAAGAAAAATATTACAGCTTTTTAGATTGTTCTTTTCTATATGAAACAAGCAATGTACCAAGCAAATGACTTGCCTCTCCAGGTTTACGAAGTGGAACCCAAGAGGAAGGCCACAATTTCCATGCAACAACGCTTAAATATTTCGGATTTACATCTTGTGCTTCTTTTAATCCACCTGCATTCGCACAAAATGTGATAACGAACTTTAAAAGAGAATTTACCTGTGCAGAGGCTTATAAAAATACCAACAATAAAACTAATTATGAATCCAGAAGGAGGCACTAATAAGAATGCTATGTGGTATAAACTTAGGAAGCCTGTAGTATCATAAGTCGTAAAAACAGATGCGTTCGATATGTTTTGCACGGGAGACACTGTTGTCGCAACCATGCTGAAATTCAACGGCAGTGGGCATTTGTCTATGAATGTTGGCATTTGAGTAGGATGCGGAGGATAAATCATCGATCCAAAAAGTATCCACAGCGCAAAAGCTCCTCCACTAACCAAGCCCGTTATCACTCCCTTAACATAAAATATTTAGCATTAAACCATACATCAATATTTAAGGGACCAACCTTAGCATTTGCAAATGGACAAGTAATGCCGAGAAGGTACATTCCCAGCATTGGACCAACTAATGCTCCTGAAATTGATATAGCTGCCTAAATAAGTTTGCAGATAAGTAATGCGTAAGCACAAAAAAGCATACTTGTAAAACAGATCCAACTTGACCAACGAGGAATGCCATTCCGATTGCTAATAAGCCATAACTAGCAGCGATTATTTTACCTAGAATGCTCGTGCTCGAGGCGCTCAATTTTTTCACATTTGTGCGACTCAAAAAGTCATCCCAAGTAATGGCTGCAAGAGCGTTGAATCCTGACGATAAAGTGCTTAACGAAGCACTGAAAACACACGATACGAAAAGTCCGGGAACTCCTTTGAAATCGCTCAAGGTTTGCATCACAAAAAACGGCATCAACTGTAATCATATTTTTCATTATTGGGTACATTCTTTCACATACTGTAAGTTTTGATTATAAAAATATCACTTAAATATAACAATAAAACTAATATCTCTATAAACAATAAACAGCTATCGAGCTGGTATCGTTTACCCGAATGAAAGTAAAATTATTAAAATTATTAAATTGTGAGAAAAGAATCTATTAGCCTCTTTGCGCCGAGGTTAGCAGGCATCTTTTTTCGCAAATTCATTGACATCAAAAAGCGATGTTTACTTCCTTCTTAAAACAAAAAATTAAGGTGTGATAAATCGAAACAATAAAACGCTTGTCACAAATAAGCGTTATCATATGCCTGATAATTTAACGAAAAATCAACGGATTGATAGCTTGAAACAATGGTATTTGAGCTATAAACCGAAACCTATTATTTTGTTGTACTTTAAACAAGCGAAGTGGTTAAATATATTAACATGGTAATAATCACCTGATCACTTCTTTCGATCAATTTCAGTTTGAGCGGATCGCAATGGTTGTAATAAGCGAACACGGCGATGCCACAAAGACAAGCGATGCTTATTATTGAACAAACTCCGACTAAATTCACGTATATTGCTCTGAAATCAATTGGAATTAAAATGAAATAACGAATAATTTGCTTTTCGTTTACAGTTTAGCTTTTTTCTTGGAGACCACATTACAATATCGTTGTACTTCTGTCTGAGTGGTACAATAATTTCCGCACCACATTACACCCATTCCAATAAAGGCGTTCCACAAATTGTTCGTTGCATAGGGGTTAAATTCGATACTGTCAAAATTTTAATGATTATAGAAGCAACTTTCTTGTTAGTGCTAGTACAAACTTTGTAAATTGGATTCTACCCGCTCTGTCAGCTATACTGAACGCTTCGCCTATTCCACCCACTAAATAAAAACCCTGTGCAAAAGAATCGATAAATACAAACATCGAAATGAAATCTATAGACGCGGTCAGAGCGCTTACCCGAACCATCACAGCGATAAGTCCACCAAACATCAAAAATACTTGAATTGTGTCAGTCCAAACGACAGCTTTGATTCCACCCTGTGTTTATTTCAATGTCATACTTTAAGTGATCAAGCTATGCTTACTATTGAAGTGTAAAATGTACAAATTAATCCAATAATGAGAATAGATGCTTCAACGGATAGATTTGTTACTGTGGAAGATGAGAAACGACAAATTTGGTAAATGGATAATAAAAACAAACGCACCTGAACTTAAAGCCAAAGAAGGTCCATACAGGGTAACACCCATATAAGGCAGTGTACTGCAGAGGAAAGTGATAGACGCTGCTAGCCTTATGTTTTCGGATTTGTATCTCAAACTTAGATACTAGAAAAGTTAGAAAAATGAGAAATTTTTCATGTTTTTTATTTGCTTTTTCTGTCTGCGTAAAGAGTGTCATAATGAAAATCAAGCCATAGTTCCCATGTTTCACTTGGCTCTAAGCCATTTCAATCTGAATTTTCAATTGTGAAACTAGGAAAATGATGCAAATCGAGTTGCTTTTTCCGACATAAAAATGATGAGAAAAATTGTTTATATGGGTTCAGGAACCGCTTTGTTGCATTCATTTTCTTTCTACGAATTTATAATGTGTTTATGTTAATTATGTGTAATTCGGTCTGAAATCAAAACCATCGGAAATAGTTTTGATTTCACGCAAATCAATGTCTCTTTTTATTTACACAATGAAAGAGTAATCTAGCAAACAATATCAATCGGGTTATTTAATATGAAATGAAAACACATTATGAAATGCGAAATGTGCGACTCTATTTATCTCTAAAAAGTTCAAACAGATTCAATTTTGCTACATCGAAAATTATTTTTCTTTTCATGAATTTAAAAGAAAAGAAGAAACTGAAACAAGTGAAAACACTAACATTGATGCTTAGCTTAGGTAAAGTGTTTGGACTGTACTAATATGGACAAAAAAATTAACAACGGAAAAGCACATTTCGATTCGACATGTTAACTTTTTTATGTCGAGAGTATCGATGATTGAGATAATGATTATAGGTGTTGTGTGAAATTTTTCATAAAAACGAATTAGTTTAAAAAATTGCAAGAAATTCAATGCAAGATCTGAATTTACCTTATTAACACTTGTAAATTCGAGCCCGTAATAAACAGGCAGAAACAATTCAGCTGCAGTTACAGCTGCCAAAACAGCCGATAACAAAATGATCCATATTTGAGTGCCCCGCAAATACATTTCGGCTGGATACCCTAATATGGTGACTGAGCTTTGAAAACTTGCCATTAGCGACAATGCGACTGGAAACCAATGTAATCCGCGTCTTGAAGTGAGAAATTCATCGTTGGAATTCACTTTTCGATCCTTTGAGAAAAAAAAATTGAAATTTGAATACACGCATTGCGCTATCGCTGGAAATTATTATGAAAAAGGACCAAAGTCAAGGTATGCAAATGCTAGTAGCCAACATAGAAGCGAAATTAAGGTCAGCAAATGAAAAGCGAATTTCGTAAGCGACAAATATCCGAATTAGGCGCACTGAAAATTTTTTATGCCAACTGAAAACTTAAAGATGAAGAAAAAGCAAATGTTTATTTGCCCATTTCGAAATTCAAAACCGAGCGAAAAAGTTTCCCGATCGGCAGACAAGTGTCTGGCAGTTCGTTATCGCGAATATTTATAGCAAAAAAACTCACGCGCGTTTCTTTCACCTAACTCACTGAGATAGCAACGATATTAGAGTTAATTTTGACTTGGAAAAAAAGTGCGCACTTCGCTGCGAGTTGGATCCAGCTCGATATTCACTAAAAGTCGAGGGTCAAAGCTCAGATGAGTGCTATCTTAATTGCACGTTACGCTGAAAACGTTGAATGATTATTTTCGTTGTTGTGCGAAATGCTTTAAACGCGTTGTGAAAAAAATTCGCCACTCGCCTTCTATCATTGAACAATCGCTTCGACGCGATGAGTACAATTTTAAGTCGAATTCAAACTTTAAAAAAATTAATCGATAAGAGAGTAAATTTTCGCCTCAATGTCAGCCTTCAAAAATTCAGATTTAAAGTATTTGCGACTCTTTCTTCTTTCGACTAAAAGGAAAACGAGTGAAATTCCCATTTTTACAAAATATTTTTTGAACAAATTAAAGCAAACGAAAAGGAGAGAAAAGCGTCGGTGAATCGAAATTGGGCGAATGCATCTTACTCACCTTCCAAGCGTAGAACACCCCGACGGCGGATGAAATAAGAAGTGTACAACCGAAAACGATGTAATCGATAACCGAAAACGTTTTCGTCGCGTCGAACTCCGGCATCGTTTAATCTCTCTGTTCGCGAGAAAAAAAAATTTGAATTTGAAATTCGGCGAAAAGGCAGAAAGTAAACGCGAGAAGCGAGACACGAAAACGTGAAGGCGAATTAAGAACGAAAATGAAACAAATTGAAAACGGCAAAACAGTGAGCGAAAAGTGTTCCCACTCAATTCATGTTCTGCTATAGTTTTTAGAACTGTGCGTTTAAAAATGCAGCGAAAGAATGAACAAAGCGAGCTCTGCGAATGCAGCACTTATCGCAATAATAATAATGCGCAGGTCTTCGCCGACGAATGAGCGACGGCCACTTTCGCGGCACACACCGCAATCGAAACGCGGCTTTTAATCACTTTTTCGCTTTCTCGAGAATCGCATTTTGCGCTCAAAGCTTTCCTATCGCCTAAGAACCGCTTTTTTTGGGAATAACGTCTACGAAACGCTTTCGCAAGCGCTGCGTACGTCTGCAAAAGCGTTGCACTACCGGCTGTATACGGCGCGTTTTCCATTGAAATGATGCAAATCGAAAGTAAACTTTTCACAAGAACTTTTAGAAGAGTTTGCGGATATAAAAAACTACTTTAAAACATATTGCTCAAGATTGTGTGTATCATTCTACGTGATGTTTTCATTTCCATGTCATCATTTTGAATTCGTGCCTTCACCTTAAAGTGTTAATAAGAGACAGTCGCGTTCTTAAACTTTCGCTCCGCGCGAGGCTATGCACACTTAATGAAAAAACTTTTTTAAAACAGAGTTGTACTTGAAATTTTTCTAATTCTTTAACGACCTTATTTGCCCTTTTCAATCACAATTACTCAATTACAAATTCAATCACTTGTAGAGAGAAAATGAAATAAATTTTAAGCAGTTTCAAACGCGATTGCAATAAAAAATACGCTTTTTGCAGTTTTCTGCGAATAAAAAGTGAATTCAAATCAATTACAATTATGAAAACTGTTAATTCGCATTTAAAGTTGCGAGTTATCCGTCAAATTCTTTTTTATTTAGCCAATATTCGGATCAAATCTAAGAATTAAAAAATTGCCTTCGACTCGTTTTTAATCCTTGAGCAAAAGAATATTTTCGCTGGAAAAACGTCTCATTATATCACTAATTGCAAAATAATAAATCGAAAACAGTTATTACGCTGATAATAACAATAGTAGTGGCTTTTTTAACAGTCGTGTTGATGGAATGATGCAAAGTTATAAGTTAAAAGCGCTGCCTAATTCAATGCTTCTGTCAATAAAAAGTTTTAAAATTCAATGTCATGATGCTAGCTACTGCTTAAGTTCATCTTTTGTGAAAAGAACTTATTATACGAACAAAGAGCTTTCAAATCAAGTTAACATGCAAATTTACCCACAAAGTTTGGTTTTTAAAGTTTTAACCATTCGTTTTATTTTCAAAAATTTTGCTCGTTACATGAATACTAAGTACATATAACCGCGCAAATAGAAGATTAATTAAATGAATAAAATGAAATTCATTTAAACATTTGATCGTTTTGCTGAAGGCGGCGCTTAAAGTGAAAGTGGTCAAGCCATTTAACCATTTGACCATTTCACTAAAACACAAATAGTTGACAATCTTAAATTTACTTAAACGAACTTAATCAAATGCCCTCATATATTAAAATGATCAATTGTTAAATAAATATAAATCTATGTCTAAAAATAAATGTAAAAAACATTTTTTTAAAAATCTTTATGAAATATTCATAACTATTTAATTCCTACTTTGAATCGCACTTTCTCTGAGTTTTTTAATTGCTATTCGAACTTTTTTAAAGCACTGTTGCCGCTTTCAAACGTAACAACATAATCATTTTTAGTTTGTCAGAAAATTGTCAATTTTAATACTCGAATTGGAATTTTTCTTAAAACTTGAAAAAATAATTTTAATTGAAAAGTATGACGCTCTAAATTGAAGATGTCAAAATAAAATGTTGCTTTCGTTCGCAAAATTTTCCCTCACGTTTACCATTTTTATGTAATTTGCATCAGTTAGGCATCATGCATATTACATAATTTTTCGCTTTTTTCTATTCTTGCAGGTAACTCAGTTCCATTCATTAAATTAATTTTTTAACTTTTTTCAATGAAATTCTATGCTAGAGTTATTTTCAAAAAAGAGCGTTCTAGAAAAAAATTAAAACGAAAATGAATTCAATCTCTGTCACTGAATACTTTTACTGACGATTTCTTTCAAACATTATCGCTGCAAAAAATTAAAAATTCGTTTGATGAAAAGGTTAAAAGTCTCATCATAAAATCGGATTCATTTTCAGCGGATTAATTTTTTTTTAGAAATCATAAAAATGTCCATTTCAAAAGTAAAAACAAAGATTTTGCGATTTCAGCTTGTTCATTTTTAAATAAAGAAAAAACAATGTTAAAGCAAAATGAAATCTTCTTTTTCAATTAAACAGAAACTAGCGTAGAATTAAAAGCCATAGTTTTGAAATTAATCTAGGTTTAAGTTTCGCAAACTTTGTTTCCGGAAATATATTTTTTAGTACACTTTGTTGTTCTACTTAGGAAACATAAAGTTTCATTAAAAATGAATTATAATTTTTTATTGCTTCTGGTTGAAGTATTTTTAGCTAATTTTTACCTTCACCTGAGTGTTTGTTGCTTTCTGTTCTCATACAATTTCCGAAATAAAAAACTGTTTATTCTCCAATAAATATCAAGTCAAGTCAAAGCTCATAAAAATAAAAAGAAAACCGATCAAATTTAAACACACTATCATGTGTTTCATCGTATTAGTTATCATATTTATATCCTTCTATCTTATTATTACTTTACTTATTTTATGTGCTAAGATCCTGGCCATTATGTATTATAATTGGAATTTACATCTTTGGTTTGCCTGTGTTCGCTTTGTTTTTTTTTTGTTTTTTTTTTAATTTAAGAGATTCAACAAAGAAATCGTAAACACCCGTTCTTATCATTAGTTGAGAGTAATCAAACCTTTGGCTTTGACATTAACTATTTATTATAACCCAGCCTGTTTCGATCACAACTGTGACCATCTTCAGCAAAAACAAGGGACAATTAATAATGTAATCTAATGATGATTACTTTACTCGCCGAACGTCATTATTTAGTCTCGTTGCTTCGTCAAGAGACAAGTTTTTATTTTTATATGTAAAAATTGATCCAATGATCATCCTCTCATTAAATCTTTGCCATGACTCATTACTTATAGATTAAGAATTAAGGAAAACAAATTCTTGATGAAATTTACTTTTATGTTTGTTTTCGATTCTCTTTTTAACAAAAAATTGTTATGGTGCATTGATTATCGATTATATTCGGCTACTTGAACTCGTATTTTCCCTCTATAATTCTTATGAGAATATCTCTCATTAGTCTCTTTCGGTTGACATGCGAAAGAGCGAAGAGATAGCACAAGAGATCTACTTATCATTATGTAATAGTGCGCTCTATCTATTCTTTCGCAATTCTTTTGAATCGATATTCAAGACTAAAAGTGAAATCAACTTATGCACAACTATGAAAATAAAAGTGCTGAGTACCACTGATTGGCAAAATCCTCTAAACTCTAGAAAGTTAAACAATGATTATTTTATATCATGATCATTTAATTGCATATTAACTGCTAAATTAATGAATTTAAAAATTATTTCTTAATTTTTGAATAGCCTATCGTTTACATTAAACAATCTTCTTAAAAATTATTATTCGTGAAAATAGATGATAAAAAAAACTCATAAATGTTCAAAGAAGAAAGAGCTTCACTTGTCAAAATTTCAAATTCAAAAATCAACCAAATCAAAAACTTAATGAAAACAATAATAACTTAGTTTCGCTATTAAAAATCGTATGATTATCCAAAAAAATCGCCTTATCGCTTTTTTCATGATAATTGATCTAAAAATATAAAATTACGAAAAGTAATAATTATCACTGTTCTTTGCTCAATTAATGCATTCGATAATTGTTTTTGAATTTACATCAATAGTCATTTCCAACTATCAACTTTTTTTTATCGAGAAAAGTACGTCAAACTTTATTTCGAAAAAACAAGTGAAAGTTGTCGAAATATTTATTGATGAAAAAAATTTCATCTAGTCGATTTTAAAACCATTAACTCTTGTAATATCAACATTTTATATTACGTTCTTTTTTTCAAAGAAAGTTGAGTAATTAAAAACTCATTTTAAACGACATTGAAAATATTAATGATTATAGAAATATGTAGGTCGAACGCGTCATAAAAACTTTTTTGATTTATAAATTGCAATTTTTTATATTTTTAAATAATATAAATAATTTTTGATAATTTTCATGCAAAAATTGCCATTTTTTAAAAATTAATGAGTAATAGCGCCTCTATTCTTATTTGTTAGATTCTTCTATTATTATTATGTTAGAATGAAATTAAGTCATAAATATCTATAATTAAAATTTTCTCCATCATTTTTGTTTTGAAAATTAAGCGTAGAAGCGTAGATTGAACATCAAATAAAAATATTTTTCAATTAAAGTGAGTAATAAAATATATAATTAAAATGTCTCGCTGTTAAATTACGCATTTCTTCACAAAATATAGATGACTGAAAAAGGCTACTTCGAAACAAAATCATCCTTCAATGTCATGTTGAAGTTCAAAAATGAAAATATTTTGGAATAAATGAAAATAATTGCTCAAGCGAAAAAATTAACCGTAAAAATTACTAATTACACAATAGTTTTGCATAAATTCGCCGAATTACACTTGTTTCAACACTTATTTCGATAGAACAAAGTTAAAATGCAGCAAACGCCACAAAAATTTAGTGTTTGAGGTAGTGCATTAAAGGCTTGAATTTGTTTCTTTCTCAGAAAATTAATTAATGCGTTCTATTAGAGATTTCCACGAAATGCTCTTTACGTAATATTTTTCTAAGTGATTTAGGATGTTTTTTCTACATTTTATTTCAAAATAACTCTGCTTAAAACTTATTTGTGAATCTATTTTGCAAGATTTAATTAATGTGTAATCATAGGATTTGTTATTTTTATCAAGTAATTAAGCTTATAATTTAGAATTTTTCGTAAGCCATTATTATCACCAAGGATGTGAATCTCATGCACAAAATTTTACAAAATATGCATGCAAATATGCACAAAAAATCTTTAAAATATGCACAAAAATATGCA
>NCKU01004247.1:0-12745 GCA_003675995.1 Dinothrombium tinctorium | reverse complement strand
TTTGTGTTAGTAAGAAAGAAAAGAAGTTCGAAAAAATTCTTAAATAAATAATTTTTAAAAATGTCGGAAGCAAAATAAACGCTTCAACATTATTCAAACTTTGATTCTTTGAAAATGTAGTGAGCAACCTTAATTCAACAGATTCATTATTGCCTAAGAAAACGCGTTGCCACCATGCATATTGTTTGCTCGCCGTTTGAACGTTGATCAGCAAATTGAACACAGTTTTGCTTGCTTTCTTTTCACATTTGAAAGCGATTGTAACCAGTGAAATGAAACAAAATTGAAACAGTTTCGACGCAAAGTGAAATATTCATTCTATTTATAAAAAAATTCACAAATTTGTTTTATTTTTCAAAACTCACTTTACAAATGTGGAATTAACATGTACAAATAATGAGTGATTTCAGTGTGACTCGTTTTGTTTGGTAAAAATAGTTTACCTGTTCTCGTTTGTTTGTTAAACGACAGTTCTGAGCAATCATCAAGCCTTTTCATTCAATCTCATCGTTTTTTCGATTTCATCAATGGTAAGTTAAGAATTTATTTGCATTTTTAACGCGCATTGCTTTTGATGTTGTTTATTTATAAAACAAAGTTTTATTTTAAATTGAGAAACGCACTCTTAGCTTGCGCCTCTCCATCAATTATCGCTGGGACAAACATTTTTTCGAAACTGTATGTCAATACAATAATGATATCAATGGCAAAATGTGTTTGGACAGTTACTATGTAAATTTAATTTTCTGAAGTTCTGCTCAAAGATAAGAAGAGACGTAATTCGAAGCATCTTTCAGTTGTTTTCAACAAACTTTTTGCTTCGAATTATTTTTAGTTAAAAACAATCATAATTTAAGTTCATAAAAATTTATTGAATTTTGAAGAAATGTTAAAGTAATGAATATTCAATTTAAAAATGAGGTTGAGGCAAAAACTTGCAAATTTTCGAAATGAATATCGAATATAAATCTCTGCTAAAAGATGGCTGCACGCTCGCGCGATCCTAAACCCAAGTTTTGATTTATTAATGAAAAAGCCAAGAAACAAAAAATTTTGCCAAAAGTAACTTAGGCAATCAAATATGCAATTGTCGCCTCTTCTCGCGGTTGATCGCAATAAAAAACATTTGAAGAAAAAACATCTAAGCAAAGTTATTTTAATGAAAAATTTATTTTTCTACTCCCAATTCTACTATTGCTGCCGTAATTCATCTAAAATTCAATGGTGTGAATATTTGAAAGTGAATCTGCAATGCGAACAGTTTGCGGTTGATGAGAGTGATGAGTGATCTTAATTTTCAGAACGCATCTCGTGAACGTGGCGCAAAGCATTAAGCGAACCATTTTTACATTTAATACGGCTTTGCGTTTCAACATAACAATCGATGCCAACATTCGTTTATTGCTCAAACACATGTGTTTAATGTCCAAAATTAAGATTTATATCTTCGTAACAACAAATCTCGCTTGCGTTTGGTGCGCGAATGCGGAGATTGTTTCAGTTTGAGTGCTGCATAAAACATTTAAAAACTTTGTGAATAAACTTTTCCTCGGTGACACATAAAAGATATGATTGAAACCAACGATTTTTCCACAAAATTTAATAGGACAAGTTTTTGCAATTGCTAAACAGCAGAAGCTTGCATCACGTAGTAATTTCGGTAATGTTTCACAAAACTTCTATATAAATTGAATCACAAAATAGAGTAATTTTAGTCAGAAATGACGTACAAATCTTAAACAAGTTCGTATATCGTCTGCACTATTTTGCTTTATACTTTCTTTAATGTCAATAACGTAGTATTATTTGATAGTGGAGTCTGAGAAACGAAAAAGCAGAAAGAGAGAGAGAGAGAGAGAGAGCGTATATTCAATTCGTCGCTATGTGTCCATTTCTGAAGAAGCAAAATTTATTGTGAAATGTAGCAAAAGCAAAAAAGAAGATAAAAACACTTTCGTTCGCCGTTCCTCTTCAATAAAAAGTCGAAATACATCTCTGTCCATTTTTAGTTTAATGAACGTTTTCTGCCGTTATTTCCTTCTAAAAATTAAATTGAATCAAATTCATTCAACCTGAACAATAACTAGAAGTAACTGTCGCTTCGATTTCTTTCCACTTTTGCTAAAATTTTCACAAAAATTCTTTCGTTCAATTTTCGATTTTATGAGCGATTATCTTGTTTTTGAACTTTTTTAAAACACTTTTTTGAAGGCGACTGCTAATTTTTTCAATTCTCCTGTCTTCGCCAACTTAATAAAAGTTTATTTTGTCGTAAACCGAAATAAAATTTTATACACACACAATTTGTATCTTCACATAGTATACTCATATGTATATTTTATAAGCGAATCTTTATTTCTTCCTTCATATGAAACAAGTTTTTTAAATTTTATTTTCTAATTCTAGCTTTTGCTTCATCATTTATGTATTGGATTCCCAATATATGACGAGACTGCACAATTGAGAGTTGAGCAGAATAGTAAGCACTCGCTAAAGAAGAGGAGATATAAAGCAGCTTTTTTTCCAAAGTGCATTTTAGCAGCAACTTTGTGCTCTAAATGTACAATTTTTCAGTCGAAAGTGAGCAAATGCATTATCTTCAATCTAATAGGTTGAAAAATATTAAAAATATGAGGAGAGCTTACTTGGTAGATAAGCAAATATTTTACTTTGAGCCTTCTTTTCACAATCACAAGCAACTTTAATATTCACTTCTTCAAACTGACGAAGCAAATCGTAAATCATTCATTGATTTAAAGAAGCACTCATTTCGTAAACAAAATTAATAATTTATATTTATACGTTAAGCTTGTTTCATTAATGATATTAATGCTATTTTGTCGGTTCAATTCACGTTTTTATAATTCGCAAGCCATTTCTCGACAACTTTAAGTCTTTTGAATGCTAAATATACGATCTATAAATGTAAATCGCTCTTTCGCTTAAGATACTTTTTTATTGTTTTAGTACCAGTCAAGAGCCAAAGCATCTATGTTGAGATAAAATGAAGTCGGTACCAGTAATCCGGGCGCAAGTGAAACAAAATTGTAAATTATTTCAGAACCAACTGTTTACTCTGGAATTCGACGCTGTTTATTGTGAAGATGTGCAGCAAAATGTTTTATACTTTAGGTTATGGAGTAGATAAAAGTTAGTTTTAAAGGTTAAATTTAGCTTTCTTTGTACATGAAGAACAGTTAATGAATTCTATTCTTTTCGCTTCATTTCCTTTCGCTTCAGCCATGCATCTTCTTTTGATCGATAATAAAATCATTTCCTTCACAAGTTTTTCTAATTATTTTAAGCAACTCAATTGTTTATAGAAATTGATCAACGAAAGAATACATCAAACTCAATAAAAGTGTAAAAAAAAGAGTCAAAAATAATTTGCTATTTGCTTCATTGCCGAGTATTATTTTTTGTTTCATTAAGAGTGGCACTCTGTTCATTTCAAATGTAACTTTTTCACTAAGCTTCATCATTAATTACCGCTAATTTTAAACTGAAAGCAAAGTGCAAATAATGTGATGCTTAGACTTAATTTCACACCGAGCGCCGCTCCGAAGAACGTAGCGTAGATCAAGTTTCAAGAAATTTCATTAAGATAAAGCGACAGGAAACCAAATCAAAATCAGAACGTTAATTTTTTGCGTTAACAACGCTAAAAAAGCAGGCAAAGCGAAATGAAACGAGACTTGAAATGCGAAGCGTGGCGAGGCAATGAGTAGTGAGTAGGAAAAAAACAAAATTTTCAGTTTTGAAATTGTCGTTGGACGAATTGGTCATTGTTTGATTTGTTACAAAATGCTAAAGAATCACGATTCGGACATTTATCGCCACGAATGTTATCGAAAAACTTTCTGCTAAGGCTATTATGCATACCACAATAGAAAATTATATTTTGTAATTTTTATCTCAGTTTTTATATCTTTATGAAATTCTTATTCTTAAGCAGATTTCTTGAATTTTAGCTGAAAAAAAATTATCTCTTCAACGAAGTAATCATTAAAAATATTTGCTCTATCTAATATCATCGAAAATGTTTCAGCGATTGCTATGATTTTGAAAATTTTAGAACTTCTGCTTCATTTGAAAAGCAGCCACTTCTGCAAATGATTTTTTGCAGACCTTTTTACTGAGAATTTTTGCGTTTCAATGGAAATCGAAGCAGAGGCTAAAAGGTTGATGCTACTCCGAGAACTTTGAAGTGTTTCTCGCTCTTGTTAAAGCGTTTTAAAAAAGTATCTCTTCCATTGCAGCATCTTGTATGTTCTCTCGCCATTTTGCGCCAGTTTCTGGCGCGAATCGAAGGAGATGCAAAACGTGATGTTTCCATAGGAAATGGAGTAAAGTGTGATTTAAAAGTAATCGCGAGAAAAGAGAGAAACACGAGTTTCACTCGGTTTCGATTTTGCTAAAAGTGGAGCGCTTTTAAAATAAAAAATGGGCGAAAAAACGAGAAAATAATGCAGCGAAAAATGTTATGAAGCTGTTTTCAGCGTTTAAAGAGCGATCGCTATTGTGTGACCCTTCACCAAACATGCAATAAATAAATTGTTGCTCGCTTTTAATTACTTCCGTTGAAAGCCAACGTTGTAAGCGAGATGATCGAATTCATCGGTTTGAGAAACACATTGACGCGTGAAATATTTTTACTCACAATTTCGATATCGAATTTTGCGCGAAAATCGGTTCTAGCGAGCAAATAAATCTTTTTTTCTCGTTTTTTTTCAAAGCTAAAAAATTTTTCAAACGATTGAATTGCGTTCGCATTCAAGTTCGAACGCTGTTTGAATCAAACAAAATTTAATCAAAATTTACTTAGCGACCATAGAAGCGAAGCGCACTTTGCAGCTTAACTCGAATTTACGTCGCTATCGCTTTCTACCTCAAAAACGCTGCGAAAATGAATAAGCAGAAATGCAAAGATGTGGTTTTAGATTATGTCTCAAAGGAAGGATTCACAAATACATTTGACAAACAACGGATTCATATGTAAACGTGACTGAATAAAATTGCATCTCTTCTTTCGCTGCATTCAATTTTTCAGTTTCTTTTCTCTCGATGCACTTTCGCGTTCGCATCTTTCGGCGTTCGTCAATGCACTCAAATCTTTGAAAAGAGAAGAGAAACACAATTTTGCTTTGTTCGCTCGCAAAACGCACACAAGCAACCATTTTCGCCAATAAAAACTTATTTTTGAAGAAGCGAAAAACATGAACTCTTCATATAATGATGCAACTCTTCATAGATGGTCAGGCGCGCGCTCATCACTACACATTTGGATGCAAACGAAGCGATGTTAACGAAATTAAGCACTAAAAATGTGGCTAAATGCAAGAACACTCGGTGTAAAACAAATTGGTGCTGAATATATGTTGCGATCAAAAAAGCAACGCGTCGGACGCGCATTAAAAAGGCAGCTGTTCTTGTTGTTGATGTATATGACTCCATCACAGTGTGAACGGAATTAAAGTTTCGCTTAAAGCTGTGGCCGTAAAGAAAGAAGCAGAAAGTGAGTGAAACTTTTGCGGAATCATTGAAAGGAGTAATCAAATGACTACAGCAGCAGAAAGAAAAACTAATCAAATCTGAAATACAGAAGCAGTGATGTGAAAGGGAAGCGAAACAAATGGCATGTACTTTAAGCAGCAAACGCAACATTTTTCAAAACTTTTATCCCATTTTCTCATTTTTGCACTAATAAATTAAATGCGTTTAAACGCGATGCTTTTAAGACGTTTTGCGAAGCTATTAAAAATTGTGGACGACGTTTGCCGCGTCGGATTCACCTCTAATTTGCAAGCTTTTGAAAGCGAACGCGCAGATAAGCTCGCTTTCGATCGCAGCAAATGTTTGTTTTCAGCGCAGAGAGAAAGCAGAAAAGCTTTTGTGACAAATTGAACGCGAAAATAAATTTTCGTGACGCTTTTTTAATGTATCGAAGTAATTAATGAGAAGATAGAAAAGTGTGGACATTTGTGAAGCGCGTCGTTGTATTTGTTAAAAATCGAAAGCGAACCGCGGTCGAAAATAAGGCAACCGCTAATTGGCTGTTGACGGCGTTGTCCAAAACACGCTTTTATTTAATTAATTTAAAATAGCGCTTTTGTCGCTTCTCGCAGGCGAACGCAGCGATCTGCGGTTTGAAAGCAGCGCAAACACAATTATTTTAAAAGCAGCGTTCGCTTCGCTCGCCGAGAAGCAAATGCATCGCTTATTTTTCGCTACACTTATTCTATACTCCATTTCGAAGACGTTCGAAATGATAAAGCATTGAAACAAACGAAGAGAGAAGAAGCGAAAGAAACAAAAGTGAGACAATCATTTTGCATCAAGTTGAAAAGCACTCTTTTTGCCGCTCGTTGCAAAAATCGTTATTTGCAAAAGACATATTGCTTCTAAGCTGCACTAACATTTTTAATGCTCTTTTTCAACAACAAAACGCCGCGATTGATATGATTGCGAAGAGAGTCGTACATGCCATTTCTCACCGACTCAATTTTCTCGCAAAAATATTTTTATTTTAAAATTCAGCGTATGAAAAACACGAAAAAAACTGCGTTTTCAATTTTCAATTGCTTCAATGAGATCATTTTTTATGCAAACTGTAAAAAATGCGATCGAAGTAGCTTCCACTACGCGTTTCGAAGCTTATTTCACGAGTTTTCATATTTTTCTTTCGAGTTTCAATCAATTAAAAGCAAACAAAAGCGAGCTTTGCGAGAGTAAAAATGTAATGCACACTGAAATGCAACGATGTTCGCGAATCAGTTTCTCGAGTGAAATATCGATAATAAAAAAATGAGAAAAGCTTATTTGCACTTTGTAATTAAACATCAAATTTGATTACACGAAAAACTGAAGCAACTTTTTGCTTGTGCATTTGATGCTGCTTTACAAGCGTTTTAATTCATGCGTTTCTACTTTAATTAACATGTAAATTATTATTTTTTTAATATCGCTGCGAAGAGCAAATAAAATAACACTTTCTAACCTCTTTATTCGCTTTTTATTGCCGCACTTATTTTAATTAATTTTCTTATTCATGCAAAAGCTTTGTAAACCGAATTTGCACACCGTATTATTGAGATCTCACGCGTTCAGCGGTTATCGTTTCAAAGTGAATTCGGTTTACAAATTCAACTTTCACTCAACTGTTCGAAATTTCGTTGAAAAGTATGCTCCTAGCATTTCAGTGCACAAATGCGACACAAGCCTTTCATATTAATACAAAAATTTGTTTTTAAAATTAAAATTTAATTATTTTTTATGCTTAATCAAGTGCGTTAGTTAAATAATCGTTTTAAGTTAAAAATTATTTAATCAGATAAAAAATTTACACAATAACTCGGAGCGTTCCATTCGCAATAATACTTCATTTCTATTAAAAAAATTGATCCTTCAATGTAAAAAATCGATAGAAAACTGAGACATAATACTCGAAATATTTGTGCGTTCAATGCGAGGCTAATTGAATGAATTCATTTCGAAAAGGCTTATGCAACAATAAAAATATATTTTGTCGGATAAGCGCGTTTGGAATATATTCAATTCGAAATTTTTGTAGTTTATTCAAAGATTGTTTAAGTGTAAATTCAAAGTAGACATGAAATAATTTTAAAAAAAAACTGTTCGAAAATCAGCTAGAAAGCAAAAATGGTAAAAAGTTTTTTGCACATCGCGAAAAATTGCTCAAAATGTCTTAAAAGCATATATAAACTAAACTTGTAAAAATTATTATTGCGAGTAAAACTATGAATATTTCAAAATGAATTCTATCACTAATTAAACCTCCACTTTCACTCTATAGCTGTCCGAGTTTTCGTCGAGAAGTATTTGATAAGAAAGAGAGATGTTCTCTAAAATATTTCATTCTATCGAAAAAGCAATGTTAAAAATTGAGTTCAAAACAATGAAATAAGTTTGATTTCAAATAAAAAAATAAAAATATGCTTGTGTCTTATTACACACAAATCGATTCGCTGTGTAAAACTGTCCAAAGCTGATCGAAGACTCGAAATAGAGTGGCACTAAAACAAATGTTTGACTACTTACGCTAGCATTATAAAGCGGATGGGAGCGGACACAGGCATAAAACCGAATTTACTTAATAAAACAGAGGAAAAACAATTTACAAAAATGAAGCGAAAAATTTCACATAGCAAAAGCGATTTTTAAAATATTTTACACTATTAAAATTAGTGTTGAAAAAATTCGAGATTCGAACTCTGCGAATTACAATGGAATACTCCTCTTTTGATTGATTGAAATTCCGATTAAAAGCAATCTCTAATCACCATCTAAAAAATCTCTCGCGTTTTGATCGCGATTTTAATTGAGTTTTTCATAATCTTTTGTAAGCAGTAATGATTTAATCAATCCAATTGTATTTTGCGATAAGAGCAAGTTGGTTGCGATGTTTATCGGATAAACGTTCAATTTACTTTGTTTTTGTGCGCGCGTCCTTTGCTGAATTTTTTTGTAATTACGGTCATTGGTTTTACTTGTAACTAAAACGGCCGTTACTTTTTGGGTTTTATTTCATTCTGGTGCAGTTTTACGAGCTTCCATACGCAAAAAAAGTAACTTTTCTGCGAAAAAAATGAGCGAATTGATTTTTGTATCAAATTTCGTTTGATGCGCAAATATAGTAGGTAAAAGTCGGTGATTTATACTTTTGTGCACAGATATGATTTGTTTAATGATCTGATTTTATATTTTGCTCATGATACCAGCGAATTGAAGCTTGTGAGCCGAGTATAAGTTTCGCGCTTTAGCAAATTACAGGGTGTTACTTTCGAGACGCTGCATTGTTTTTATTGAATAGTACGAAAATAAAGAATTTTATTTTTTTATTTATACTCTCATTTTGAAGAGTAATTATTGGAGAATAGTTTGATTTATATTTTCTCAAAAAGACCGCAGTTGTCCACCATAAATAGAATTTCCGGAGAAAGCTGATTTTCAAAGATTTTTTGAGATTCTTAATTGAAATATTCCCCGTAAAAATAATTTATCTAATAAAAAGTCTCCAATAGACACAGTTTATCCATAATTTACATTATTTTTAATGAAAGTTCAAAATTAAAAGATCGGCGGACTCAAATCCGGACTGCGGGGTAGGAATTTAGTGTTTAACATATTTATTTTTGTAATTGAAGATGTTTTAAGTGATTAAGACTCTTTTTGAGTTGAGATGATGGGTAGGAACATGATTCCGTTGAAAAAATAATTCTGATCCGGCGTTATTGCAGAGTTTTGTGAGAAACCGCACTAAAACGTTAAAATGGGCTAAAGCGGAAACCTTGTCCGAATAAGATATTTATTTTTCTTCTCCATGATCTCACATCATTTACCGAATGCTGGTCTTTTCCACATCGAACGGGTTTTATATTTATTATTTTTCGCCCGAAAAATCATTGTGCGGTTTTTCGGGCGGTCAGCATTCCGCTAAAAACGGCATTTGCTTAATCGTTTAATAAAATTTTCATGTTTTGTTGAAATAGACTGAGTTCTACAACTTAAACATTAAAAATAAATACGTCTATCAAACTCAAATAAGTAGAACCTGCAAAAAGTGTGACCCGGCTTTTCCGGTGTGCGGTTTTCTTTGCCATTTGACAAGAAATCGGTTTTTAAATTCTAATTTAATTTTTTTAGATTTAGACCCTATTATGTTTTATCTAATTCGATAAGCTTTTTAAGGAATAACCGTTATTAAATATTTTCCTCGGTAAGTCTCGGATATACTCAAATTCTTCAAAATTTTTCACCGATCTTTCGACAAATACGCTCTTTGGTTTATTTTTTGCTCGAATCTCATTCAAAATTCGTTGTTTAAATCCTAAAATCTTTTTAATTTGTGATATTTTTCGATTAAAAAACGCGTTTTTCACCTAAAAACGTCATGTTGCGAAAAACAGCGGTAACTTGCGTGTCTGATAACTGATTCTCCTGATTCAAGTTTCATTACATTATTTGAATGTTATTGTATTAAATTATGAAATTTCAAAGTTTTTTGCTTTAGAGTTTAAGTTATTTTAATTTTTCAATGCAGTGTCTCGAAAGTAACACCCTGTACTACAATTTCTGTAAGTGCAAATTATAAGGTTTGACGAAACCAATTATAAGCGATTTATAAAGCGATCTGAAAAGCAAAGTTTCAAACTACCGAGTTAATATACAAAAAAAAGGAAAAGCAAAAATTATGAATAATAAAAGCCGCGTTCGTTCGCAATAAATGATTGATTACTGCGAAGAACTTTAATTAATCATTACTTTTATATTGTACGCAGATGATATAATAATTGATGTTTGCAAATAACTCTCAAAAGATTGTTTAGTCGCTTTTCGCCGCTGTTTTATCGACGCTTTTGAGATCGTTTATTGAAACAAAATTAACAAAATGATGTCAACAAGCTTTTAATTTTACTTTCTTCTCTCTCTCTCGTTTCATTATCTCAAATTCGCGCAATTAACTTCTCTCGCCTTCGATCGCTGCTGCTTTTTACGCTTTTTGTATGCATTTCTTAACGCTTTCCATTAAAGTGATCAGTTATTGAAATAAATGACGCGTTTTAATCATGAAAAACTAATTAAGCCTATATTTTTCGAAAGAAGTTAGTCGCTTAAAACTAAGATAAAATTTCGTGCGTGGATCACTCGAAAAAATGTGAAAGCTTTAGCTTAAAAACGTTTTTAAATCAATGCACCGAAAATAAGTGTCGATGTAGAAAGAATTGCCACTGAAACAAGAGATGCAAAAACTTTTCCGAAGCAAAAACGAGAAACTCAAACCTCGAAAAATATTTTAATAATTGAAAAATTTTTTCATATTTTAAAGTTAATAATGATTTTGCATACTGAGCGCTGCCCATTAATTCCGGTCATTAACAGTAATCGCGAAATTTTGTGAGTGCACACTTTGCAATCGCCAGGCTGACGAACTTCTCTGTCAACTTTATTTGTTGGGAGTATCTGAACTAAAGAAAGAGCGCATTTCAAAAAATAAATTAATAATTGATCATGAAAGGGTGTATCTCGCATGTGTATTATTGTTAGATAAACCCTTTTATATTTTATTCAATTGTAGTCGATTCAAAAATTAGCATAACTGCGACCGATCGCTTCGAGCAAAATCGATCGCTCTTCTTTTAAATATTACAATAGTAAATGCGAACAATAAATTCACATCCCAAATAATTTTCTCTTGTTAAGTTGTTTGAATGCTAACTCGCGATTAAACAAAATTTTTAAAAAACAGCTTAGAGCTTCGGCTTTAGTTCATTTCAAATGTTAAAGCCAATATCCGCCATTTATCGCCAAAAATGATCAGAGTTCGATATCAAAATTCTGAGCACATAAATTGGCTTTCGTCGAAACTTGGAAACGAAAAAGAGTAATTTATCGTTTTTCTTCTTCCAATCGTTTAAAAAGTTTTCAACAAAACGTGTCGTCATCACTGTTCTTATTCTTATGTTATGAACGAATCGATGATATTTAGTGTACGGCAAGCGCAACTTAATTTTACCCACGATTTGCTGATTTTGATTTGCAATTCAGATGCTTAAACTTTAGCACAAAAATATAATAAATGACGTGTATTACAAGCGAAAACAAACTTTTGTTGAATAAGCTAAAGAAATCAATACACAAGGATCTTCACTTCAAGAGTTTTATGATTTTTGCTTTGGTGCAAAAAAATGTTGCAATCCAAAAATTTCAAATGATATAAGAAGAATAGGAAGTTGTCTTGAGTTCATTTTAAATTTCTCAAAATCGTTTTGTTTCGATTAACTTTTGAATGTTGAGATTTTAACTTCTAATTTGAAAGCTCTGCTTCAATTCAAACTGTTCGCCTTTTATTTATGGCAAATGATAACATAAAGTTAAGTAAAGGCAAGTTGGTCACTCTTATTCTTTTGTTCAACGCAAGATCAATTAGAGAATATTAGCACTCCAATGCACTCTGATGCAAGTACTCGAAACAGCGAAATGATTCAAAAGAAAATTACATGCTATAATCATTTTCGGAGGTTGGGAAGTCTCAGAAAAAATGAAAATAATTTCGTTTCTCCTGATTTCTTTCACTTTTTTGTTTCAATTGCAATTTTTAAAAAAATTTTTTGAGAAAAAGTGTTTTGTGTTCTAAAACATCGCATCGATTTTTCTGTTCGTAATTATGCGCGTTGCATTCGAGCCACATTTCGTCTAGAAGTGTTAGGCATTGTCCGTAATGAATCTATTAATGTAATGTTTTGTTGTTAATATCTCACATTTATGTAAAACTGATAAAATTAACTCAGAAATATTCATTACGCTAATTCGACACATGTGTAGATGTGTTTGTGAGGCTGCGGTCGAAGGCACTAATAACGTTTTAATTCTTAATTAATTAACTAATTAAAATTAATTATTAACTTTTTAATTCTTTGCAAAAGTAAATGATTTTGAGTAGGACATATACACTCAAGGAAAGAGAAAAGTTTACATTGTTAGGTAAAAGAAATGGTTAAAAAATGTATTACAAAAATTACATAWAAATCTCAAAAAATAACAATTTATACAAAAATTTTAAAATTATCTTTAAGATTCCTTACGAATATATAATCTTATTTCAACAATTAGTGCCCAATAAATACAGTTTCGAAAAAATGTTTGTCTCTGATCGATCATTTAATATCTTATCACTCTGAAACGCATCAATTTTGACCAGGGTTCGCGACAAAATTAAAGGAATTTA
>NCKU01004246.1:0-12745 GCA_003675995.1 Dinothrombium tinctorium | reverse complement strand
AAGTCGTTCGCATTTACTTTTCTAGAGGTTTTTTTAAAGCACTTATTCGACGTAAAGTAGAGATTAAATTGTTTCACAAAAATAAACACGAATCTATGCGAGATATAATTGCATTAAAATTTGTAAAATTCAAATTCATTTATAAATCTAAAAATTTCTTTTACTCGACAACTTTTTAATTTTCAAAATTTTTGAAGTTTCGTTAGTTCTGCTTAATCCTTTAAAAGATAAAAAACATATTTTCAACATAAACTAAACCAATTTGCTTAACGAAAAAAAAAAGAAAAGATTTGCACTTACTTGAGTATTTTAATGAAATTTATTTTTATTTTTTCGCTTAAAGTGCTTAACTCACCAGTTTTCAAGAATAATAGAATAATGCAAATAAGTTTCAATAGAAAATTTAATTTATAATCGCGCATTTTACTCGGCAGCTAAATAAGTTCGAGAAAAATAAAATTCTTAAAATCTAAATTTTTAAAACTTCGATTTAAGTTTACAAAAATATTCATTTGTTCTTGTTGCTTTCTTTCTTTAATTAGCTGATTAAAAATTAAACAATTTTCAGTTATTTTCACAGCTTTACGCTCATCTATTTTTCACTCGAACAATTATACAAATCGCATTACTTTATTCAACGTTTCTGTTGCTTCTCTTAAAAGTCATAATCTTAAAGACTTCGTTTAACTTGGAAAGTAGAAGAAAATTTTAAATTCTCTTCATTTTAAATGACAACTTTTATTCAAAACAAATGAATTTGACTAGCGAAAAGGTAAAATTTTTTTGTTTTTAAATATCGATCGAATTTTAAGAAAATTATTTCAATAGAATTTTGTTTAAACAGCTTCGAGCGAAGCGATTGTTTTCTTTGAATTAAACTTTTTTTCCCTAGAAGCGAAATGATAACAATTTTCGATTTAAGTTTATAGTTAGAAGCTTTATGTTGTTTACATAAGAAACGAAAAAGAAAATTTAATCTTTCGCTTTTTATTCTCATTAGTTCGATCATACAAAAAAACAAAGTCCAAATTACTTAAATGAAACGCATAAATTAGTCAATTAAATCTAATCTTATTTTTGCTTTTGCATCAGCTTGATTAGAACTGTTCAGCCGAAAAAAAAACTTCATTTACAAAGTTCATTCGCAGCTAACGAACGCGCTTCGCCTTAACCGCGTTAATTATTCACTTCAACTTGCTTAATATACATTCGACTTCATTCATTTACTTATTCGCTTGAATTAGTTTAAGCTTCATTTTAAGTGAAGTTCTTACTAAATATATTCGAGACATGGTGAATTAATCGTGTCTATGCTGTTCTTTCTTTTTTTAATATTCGTGTGTAACGCAAATAGATGCTCACTTCTATCAACAGTATTCTGTAGTAGTAATAAAAAAATTCAAAAATTGAATGAATTTATTCATCTCGTTATCGACTTTTTTCCAAATTCGTTAAGCAATCTTCATATTCTTAGCTGATGGGTGTAAAAAAATAAACAATTTGCCCTTTCGTTAGAATTTAGAAAGTAAGAGCATTAAAAAATGTTTTTTATGTGTTTTCGTCTAAGGCTCAAATTAGAGCTTTTAATAAAATACAAATTAAACTCACGCACAAATCTCAAAATGCGATTGCTAAATAATAATTTGAAAATACAAAGAAAATTCTAAAAGCTTATTATTTCTTTGGTAATTCATAGTTTCGCAAGTTTATTCGCTTAAAAAAATGTGATTGATTGCTTTAAAATGTAAAAGTGAAATTTCTGATCGAAAGCAGTGATCGATCGATTTCTTTAGCCTCTATTTGGGTGATTAATTGCTTAATTGCTCATGCAATCTACTAATTACTAGACTCTTCTCAAATAAATGTCAACTATGAATTTGTTTAAAAATCATTTGAAACTATGAATCTTATTCAGTATTTCTAAAGAATTTAAATTTAGTGACGACAATCTAAAACAAAGTTTCACTAAGTTTACTTAAGAATTCAAGTGATTGTGGTAATAAATGATCTCTATCATGAGAAAAAGTGCAACGATTTATGCTTTAAAAATGAAAATTTTTTGCAAATAAAAATTCTTATCGTTTACTTGGTCTATAGTGAATAAAACCAGCTTGTGATCATAATTTAACAAAGCAATTTTTCATATTTAAACTTAATGAAAAGTGATTTTATGTTAGCTTTTTTTGCGAGTTTTATGGTTTATGAAACAAAGTTTCAAAAATTGCGTTAGAAGAGAGAAATTTTAAAAAATGAATTGTTTACGCTCAGTGAATAAATAAAATGCTTAAGCTACAAAAATGTAAATTCTTTTCACAATTTTTTTCTCAGTTTAAAAAGCTCAAATAATATCAAATATTTATTTATAAATTTTCTTTTATTTTTTTATGAATAAAATTCAAATTAAATTTTTTTTTTCTATTTATTTAGAATTTTCATATTACGCATCCTTAACGAAAACAATTTTTTTTAAATAAAGTCAGTTTTCCAAATAATTCAAATCGGAATTCATTTGCATCTTATATTAAATTTGCGCTTAAATCTTATTTAACTTTCTCAACTTCTTCAAACATTACTCAAAGTTCGCTGTTTGCTCACAAGTTTTCTGCGAGAAAATTCTGCTTTAAATCACAAATATGAAAGCGCTGCATAGAAACTAATTTTCTCTCGTTTTTGACACAAAAAGATTGCATCTGTTGCATCGATTGAGCAACTAAATTCATCCGGCAGCACAAATGATTTTGCCTTAATTGAAGCATAAAATCACTTGTCGCTTGCCGAGAAGAATTTCGTTCACCTATATGTCCAAAGATGAGCTGCATTCGTGACATTCTATGTAATCACTAGTGCAAATCGAGTGAAATAATCGTTGCCTAAGATTAGCGCAAAAATTCAGTCGACTTAACTGAAGTAAATGAGAATACGTTTAAGATGAGTCGAAAAGGCTAATTACATCAATTCGTTGCAGATTGCGTCTCGTGTGTTTGAAAATGATAATCGCACTTCGTTCACTTAAAAATTGCTCGCAAAAATTTTTTAACACTTAAAACGATAATTACTCAAGTAATTTAGTTTGAAATGTGATGACCGCTTTTAATCGCCTCAAAATTTTCAGCGTAGTTAGATAGCAAAAGTTTGATAGTAATTATCGTCTCACGAGTTAAATCTTTAAAATAAAAATTAATTGAAAAACTAGTAATTAAGCTAAGAATAATATAAAATGATAAATGAAGTGAAATAAAAAACTTTTTTTTGCTCACGAGGATATAAATTTTTCATACAAATTGTTTAATATGTCAATTCAAAAAATTGATGTCCTTTCCTAGGCAACAAAGCTTTACTCAACTTATTTTGTATTCAAATACAATGCGATGAATTTTGTTTTTTAAATGCTCATGGCAAATACTTTGAACAATTTTTATCGAGTTTGATACATTAAGAACCATTTTAACCAAATTTATTTGGAATATAATACCAAAAAGCTTTAAAACAGTTAAAAACGTGATTTATTTAACTAATATTCGCTAAAATTTCAATTCATTTTACAATTGAAAAAGTTTTTTATTCGAATAAAAGCGAATAAGATAAAAAAATTATCTAACATAGTAAAAACAAATTTCATCAAATGTATGTAGCTGAATGAAACTTTGCATTTGCTGCTTATGAGACGGGATTAATTTTTGATTTAATACGAACAGCTCTTGTACAAAGTTTGATTGAACTTCAGCGAAAGCTTCCTCGTCGGTGAACTCGAATGAATTTATTATTAAAAGGCTCATAGCAAATTTTTCGAAATATTGTTTCATAAACTCCATTCATATTAAATTTATTCAATTTGACTAAATTTTGCACACATTTTCTCTCTCTTATTAAAAACGAATTGACGTATGTGTACCAAGTATTGTCTTAGTAAATGAATTCAAGCAAGTAAAACACTCTGAAATCAATCGAAATAATTAGAAAAAGTCAGATTTTGAGCTCTAATTTATTTTCTATTGATTCGCGATAATCGCGATAATTCCTTAGTTTACGAGATAATTCGTAAAACACTTGCACTCGTAATCCAGGAAAAGTTATTTTCGTTTGAAATTTTACTTTGTTAGTATATAGAGGACTTTGTGAAAACAAGACAAAAGATTGAACGAAGTAAATTGAAACAGCAGTTCACGTGAAAACTTTTTTTAATTTTTAATCATTTGCTTTTCTTTGGCTGTTACGCTTTCTTCTTATTTTTTACGAAAAGAAAAAACAACAAAAAGTAAAATCGAAATTCAAGAACGGAACAGAACGCCTACGACGAGATGAACATAACAATCGTTAAATTTAGTTTACGAGCGACTTCGAAAAATTCCAACTTCTACATGAAATTTGAGCTCTTGAGGCAAAGCGAAAACGAGCGATCAATTTTGTTTTCAAATAACTTTCTCATTGTAATTATCGCAGCTAAAATCAACGTTTGAAATGACATTATTCGATTAAACAAGAGAATCTAGTGAATAAATTTGATTATCATTGAATAATGATGAGAGTTGGTGTAGCTTACATTTAGCTTTTATTCGTCGATTTTTCTCTTTCAAATAAAATTCGCTTTTAACACAATTTTCTGGTAAATTGACTTTCAATCTTTGCAATGTTTGTTTTCAGAATGATCTCTTCGAACGAATTCGATTTATATGAATGTTTGCATTGTTTTTCGCCTAGATGAATTTAAAAGACGTCTATTTAACTTGATTTTCTCTCGAGATTTTAGAACATTTATTAAACACGTTAAGCTGTGATTGAGAATTAAATCAGCCTTATGAACATGTACTTCTTTGTTCAAAAAAAGTATTCCATAAAGTAGAAATACTTTTTGAGTAGAGAAGTACAATTTTAACCACATTAATATGCTTACCTAACCGTTGAATACAAAAGAAAGCAACACTATAACACGTCTTGTGATATTATCGTGGACGCAATTGTAAAGTTGCTAAGACCAAATGCTTTTTAAACCGCTCAATTCTTTTAAGAAACTTTCTCTTCTCACTCACTTCTCTTTTATGTAAATTAAGAACTGAATTTCTTTTGTGAATAAATTAATTAATAACGTCTGGTGCTTAATAATAAGATTTTAAGTTAATTAACTTCGCTTCTATTGAATTTCTTGGAATTCATGAAATTAAATATAAAAATTTTGTCTATAAAAAAGCGAACATCTTCTCGTTTATTTGATTACATCCTCTTATCAATAATTTGCTCTTCTGCCAAACTGTAGTTAAGCCAACTAACGCATTGCATTCGCTTATCGCAAGTGTATAGAAGAAACTAACGCTTTCGTAAGAATCGATTTTAATTGCAAAAAAAGCGATTTTCAAATGTTTTAGTTCAGTGAGCTCGAGCAGCTTTACTTAAGTCAAATTTTTTTTATTTTATTTCTTATTTATTTTATTCTTACAGATTGTAAAAGAAACGAACAAAGAAATTTTCTAAATTGCAATTCAAACGACAATTGGTGAGTAAATTTCTCCTTTTCAAAGTTTCGTAAACGAATATCAATTTTAAAACGATTTCGCTTAAAATTTAAAAAAATATCGAAAAATATTTAAGAACAAAATATCGATTTTAAACTATTAGATTTGAAAAATAATGCGAGCGTAAATGTAAAAGAATGAAAAAATTTAAAAAATTTAACGCTCTAAAAAAGGTTAATTCAACTGCTGAACAATTTACTTAATCTCGCATTTTGAAAACGAAAATGAGATTTTTTAAACTAAATTAGTTATGGTTAAATTATTTTAACTTGCTCACTATCTTTCCATTGTTTTCACTCTAATTCAAACGAATTTTTAGAATTTTTGAAATCGATTTTGTCGAGCGTTCTGAAGCGTTAAGACATTTCGCATTTTAGCGAAGAATAGCGAATCGATTTTGCGTGATTACAATGCTAAGCTGAAAGCAAATACGAAACAAATGCCGATGCGATCATATTCAGCTCAACAAATGACCCTATATTGTTCAAAAAGTTTTGTAGTATGGAAGAAGCGAGGAAAAAAAAAATTTGCGTAACTTGATGAGATGAAATTTGCAGTTGTTGCAAACACTTAAATTGAATTGCTCTCTCTCGTTTCAATCATTTCTCTCCATTTACTTTCTTTTGACTAAGAGCAAAATCAATAGAAAAAATTTTTTTGAAAAGAATAAGAATCAGAGTGAGGCAGCGAAAGATAGCGAGAGAAAGCAATTGAAACAAAAGTGACAGCTTTGCGATCTAGCATGAAATTAAATTTTATGAAGTGAAAAGTGAATATTGCAATGTAAATCGCTACTTTTCGCGAAAATTAACCTGAATTGCCTTCTCAACGCTTCATATTTTGACATTTAGATTGAGATAAAGTTTTGAAAGTGAGAATTTTTATTGTTTGTTATAGAGCGATAAGTTGCATTGAATGCGTTGCACAGCGAAAGCTCGAATGCCTAAAAGGGCGGAAAATTTTTTTTTCAACTACAACTTGCGTGGTTCGCAAAGCAAGTCACTACGCTTCAAAATAAAACATTCGCTTGCTTTTAATTAAATTTATGAGAATTCACTAAAAATACATTTTTATGGTAGTAGATTGTAGATTCTCTGAATAAACAGACCAAAGCATTCATAACTTTAAAATGATTATTTTTTGCCTTTCGGGCAAAATACAAAAATTTTGTTTATTTCAAATGAAAGGTCCACATTTTATATTCATTAATGAATTTAAAGTCAAAAAGAAGACCGATTTCATTTTATATTTTAAAATAAAATTATTTTAGAAATTTACTTTTTGAATTAATTAAAATTTTTGAAATGAAAATTTATTATTTATATTTGATTTAAAAAGAGATTTTTAATTTTAAATTTGACTAAATTAGAATAAATAATGATAATATTAAATAAATTTTTAATTTAATTTCTATAAATGAATTTACATGATAATTTAATTCATTTGTGTACAGCTTTCAAATTAATTCTGAAAAAAAAATTAATCGAAATTGACCAATGCAAGCATTTTGTATAATCAGAAAGAATAATGAACCACAAAAGTGAACCTTTCATTTTGAAACGATTTTAAGAATTTCGGAATAAAAGAAATTCGCATTCATCCGATTCTTGAGTTTACTTACGCCTGCCGTTTAATTCGATATGCTACCTACCATCTCGAGATTATATATTAACTTTGATCGTAATACGAATAATGACAGCCAAAAAATTTTCACTTCGATTAAATTAATTTTATTTAGATTTTGAAAGACATAAATAATGAAATTATTTTCAGCTAATTGACATATTGAAAGCATTTCAAAAAAGCTTTTCGTGTTTTCTTACTTTTGAAAATTAAAATATTTACTCAGAGCGCTAAAAAAATTCAGCGAATTTGTTTGGTTTATCAATTACGACTTATTAATCAATAAACTTCGCGAAAAATTCAAAAATCTAAATTTTCCACGCAAGTTGCTCGTATTGATTCAGAATTTAGAAAGAGAGAGAAAAACAAGTTGATGAATTGTAAGCGTGATTTAGCGAAGCATATTTCACACAAAATTCGGTCCCGATTGGCTTGTGCGAAGTGAACGTTTTTCACAAAGATAATATGATCCCAATGGTTGTCAGATAGGGCAGAAGCGTTGGCGAAACACGATTCATTGCTCAGTCATTTTTCATTTGCGGGAAATCAATGGTGTAAACTTTACTTTGAAATCGCACTCGATAAACATCGCTTCTTGTTTGTGAAATTCGTAGGAAAATGAAGGTAAAACGAAAATCAATTAAAACTTAAAGTTGTTTACGTTCGCCAACGATAATTACACGAAAACTATTCGAGTAATCAATCGAATGTTTAATTAAGCGTAGGAAAAAAAAACAAGTTGGTGCGTATATTTTTTAATTAAAAAGAGAAAATTAAACGCTATTTACAATTTAAATTTATATAGCAAGGTGCGATGAATGCTTTAGGACTTAAAATTTCGTACAACGCTGATAAGGTACCAGCAGAACCGCCGATAATGCCGATGATAATCACTTGCAAAAGCCATAGTTTTTCCCATGCGCTTATATTACTGAAACGAAATTTTAAAATTAAATTCTTTTCTTGTCGATTCTAAATGAGTATACCGTTTAGGCCATTGCGGATCGTTCATCGAGCACAATTTCATGTAGAACATCGGTGGAAAAACAAACGAGAGAAGAGCGATCGCCGAGCCGCCGATTAAATTAAGTATTTTGCCGAAACTGGGAATAGTTTCGCCGAGAAAAACGATAAACAAGAGAACCAAAATTCGTGTTGCTAAACGTTTTACGTTAAAACCTTTTTAATCGTATTAGTGTGAGAATGAGTTTCAGAGCAAAACAAAAACAAACAAACCGTTTGGTATTTTCAGCCACGATTCGATCTCTTGAATCGGTGCGTTAGCCAACAAAAGGAAAGCGAAGAACAAATGACTGGCCATTAAAATTTCGATCACGGTTTTATTTAAACCGTCTTCTAGAGTCAAAATTACATTCTCTTCGACCAAGTCGCCGTAAACGTAATAACCGACGCTGGCGATTGGTATGTAAAGCGCGAGTAACACTATTCGAAATGAAAATATTGTTTTTTAAATCGAAAGAATGGCTCGATGCAAGCCGCTTACCGATGAAAGCGATTATAACAGCAGTCGGAAATTTATGCCGTTTCCGCATATCGTTTTGAAATGTAGGAAACGAAGCGGTCGCTCCGTAGGCGAACATTATCGTACCGAAGGTAAGAAAAAATGTTTTCAGCGATGGTTGTGGATAGCGAACGTGGCTGAAATCGCCTGAAATGTGATCTTTGTACATTTCCCAGAGAATAACGCATACAGCGATAGAAGTTGTGCCGAGCGCTAGTGCAGCCGCTGGCCAAAATTCTTTGGGTGTTTCGAAAAAGAGAAAAGGACAAATAATCGCGGCGATGATCAATATCCAATAACAAAAGCAAATGTTAAAGTGATGCGCGGTTAAATCGTGAATAATTTGTGCGCAAAGAAGAAGAACGACAACACACGATCCGATTAGATTGGTGTGCAAACATAGTGACACGATAGCTCTGGTAAGAGTAAATAATAATGTTAAATTAAATTCGTACTTGATGACCTAACATCACATTTTGACAGCATCAGAATTGCCTCTTACAACTTTTTTACTCCGAAACGGTTGAAGTCTTACACGATCAAAGATAAAATTAAGTGAAGGAAACTTTTGTTTTCTTGGTTTGCAATTTGGCTAACAGCTTATGGACAGTGTAAGACAAGCTACTGTTGTCGAACAAGAAAAGTTGTCAGGGTTGTCGCAAAACTTTTGCGTGTTATTGATTTATCGTCTTTTGCTTTTGAGCGAGCCAAATGCCGAGTGATTGGTGTCAAAAAGCATTGCGCTCATTCAAAGCTTGCACACCTTGTTTTTGGACCGTAAGCCTTCGATCCGATAGCGGAATACGGATAACGACAGTTCTCTTTGAGCTCTGGCCATCTTTCTTCGACGATCATCCAAGATTTCGCGAGCACAACTCCAGCGTACGCCGCATTTATTCCGAGAAGTGCGATCAATGGCGCACCTACCCAACCTGAAAATAAAAAGAAGAATAAGATAAACTTTAATTTATAACGAGTCTGCATTTACGACGGATCATTAAGCAGCAAAACTAATTTATGCAATGAAGAAACAATGCAGAAATAATCTACAACATATGGAGTGTAACTTTGAACATTTTGTTCACCTACGCGTAACATTTATTCAAAAATTATTGATGCATTTAAACAATTTTCAAACCGAAGCCGAAGTTTGTTTTGAATTCTGGTTCTTAATGGTAAACATTTTTCATCATCAATAAGTTTGCTTTTATAACGTTTGATGTCAAAAAAACTTGCGAAAACGCACTTAACTTGAATACAATTCGTCGATATAAGCGAGGATTTTCGTTTAAGTTTAGTTATTTAGGTATAAAGTGAAAAAAGTGAAAATTGGAGGATGAAGTGTGCTTTTTGAAAGAAAAAAGTTTAAGCGAAATCGAATTGATTTAAAACATAGAAAAGAGAAAATAGAAATGCGAAAGTGGATGAAAGTTATTTGCAGTAAAAGGCCTTATTGTAACGCGAAGCTTAGTTATGGTTCAATTTAATAATTTATAAAATGTTATACTTTCAACATTATCTCGAGCGTATAAAGTAAATTTATAATAGCGTCTGTTGCGCTCGATAAGCGAGCAATCAATACGAACAAATAATTCGAACAGAAAGTGAGCTAAAGAGCTTTTGAAGATAAAATTCTAGCTAATCGTTTTATGTTTTGATATGAGCGAAAGCATAACCGAGGTAACTTAAATACTTTTTTTTGCCGCAAGAAATAATTTTAAATTCAAAGTATTTGAGCAATCTTTAGATCAATTTAGTAAAAATTAATCTACCATAGTAATGAAAGCGAAAACTTCAAAATAAATTTTAAAAAAAAACTTTAAAATCGTAACATCGTAGAACTTGGGAGAGAAAAAAGTTTCTCGTAGCGAAGAGCGTACTTTACTTCATATCGTAAATGTCAAACAAAATATTCGTTATTTTGATTTATTTTTGAAAATAATGCTTTGAAAAAATTTAAAAAGCAATAAATTCAAATGAGAACATAAAGATAGAAATTCTGTTGCAACATTTTTCATCTAAAATGTTTTTTAGATTTAAAAGCTTTTTTGAAGAATTACATTTTAACAAATGATTTTTTGCTCTATTTGCCACCTTTTGAGCTCTTTTCACGCATTCACGATTCAAAAAACGACATTGAACATGTATTAACAATTGATTCATTTTTCGCATTTAATTCAAACCATTTAATTGTAATTGTAATCTTAAGCAGATTATGCGAAACTTGTGACTTTGCATCTGCTTGATTCAATACAATAATAGTGCTGTGCAATTCATTTTCGTATTAGTGAAAAGATAAACGAAAAATGGTTTGAAAAGATAAGATATTAAATTTAAATAGAAAATTTAAGCATTCACATTTGAGATAACCACACTGGCTGAGTGGTTATAGTCGAGCATAGAGCGAAGCATACTTCAGTCGCGTGGGTTCGAATCCAGGCAGGAGAGAAAAAAATTTTGCGAGTATTTTTTTTTTTGAATTTCTGATTTTCATGAGTGCAAAAATTTTTCTTCTATTTAAAGAATCCTTAGATTCGAACCCTCGCCCTTCGGGCTCGGTTTCTCATGCAGCGATTAGCGATCGACACGCTGCATAATGAGCCACTGTTCCTTTGGCTCTACCTTCAACGCTTAAAGCTTTTATTTAAATTTAATATCTTATCTTTTCGAGCAATTTCTCGTTCATCTTTTCACTAATACAAAAATGAATAGCAAAGCACTATTGTGTATGCATTGATTCATGCAGATGCAAAGCTTTAATAAAATTATAATCGGACGGCAAAGAACCTTTTCTTGTATCGGTAGGAAAGTCGAATTTTGTTTTTTATCGTTTTTTATGAAAAACAAATTGGAAAAATTCACAATTGGGATCTAATGAATTCTTCTAGTTTCGTAAAAGTTACAATCTGAAAGCATTTGAATACAATTTAATACGCACATTTACATTATACCTTTTGCAATATTGTCGCTCATTATTATCTTTAAGCATAATAATGACTTTTGCTCTTTAATTTACATAAATGTATGCTTAATAAGTCGAAATTAAGTCACTCTTGACACATTATTAAATATAACCTTATTATGTGATTTAATTTTTATTTGAATATTCAATAATTTTTGTCTTATGAGTTTTTGTTAATAAATTTTGCATAAAATTGTTTCGACTCGGCGCTCAGCTAATTCAGATTGATGCGGATTTTATATTAAATTCAAAACTTCATCATTTACAAAATTTGTTTGTCTCAAAGAGCACAAAATGAGTTTGATAAACTACTGAGAAAGCAACGAAAATACTCGTGCGAGTGTTGGTAAGAGACGGCAATTTGAGGCACGCGGTTATGCCGAGCTCGTTGGAGCGAAGCGACTATTAAAATCGCAAACACGCGAGTTTTTGGCGAAAGGATTCTTTATGTGCATTGATCACAGTGTTCTTCTGCACAATAATTGCTATCTCATTGGCGTTAGCCTAGTTGGTCATCCTAATCTGCAGTTGTTATGGTGAAGTACTACGATTTATGAGTGTTACTCTTCGTACTGTGATACGAGTGGTTTTATGGCTGAAATTCACAAAATTTTGCATCAATTTTTATATTTTTTTTTCAGCACCAATCACTCACAAAATGTGGGTACTTGAAAAATTTGCGAGGTGCTTATGCTCTTCACATAAAAATGATTTTAAAAAATAAGAATGGGGAGTTTAAAAAATATTTGAAATTAAATTATTCGAAGCAGTAATTTTGTTAATTTTGTTTTTAGAATGTATTAAATAAAAAAATGTTACCAAATAAACTAAACACTTCTAACATCTTATCTAGAAGAGTATAAAATTTGATTAAATTTCATTGAAAATATTGCTCATTATGAATCTTCGTGTTTTAGTGTTTTATTAAACAATTAAATACAGCGTCTGCCAAAAAAGAGTATTTTTCCATAATTTACGTTAATTTTACGACAGTTTTATATGGATAAGATAGCAAAAGTGTTCTTGAAGGAACTAAAAAGTAAAAATATTTTGTTGATTTTATGACTTAAGGAAGTAATCAAGTTGAATCAACAAAGAAGCGTTATCTTCAAAGACAAAGCACTACTTCAA
>NCKU01004245.1:0-12747 GCA_003675995.1 Dinothrombium tinctorium | reverse complement strand
CAGTTTGTGCTTTTTACATACGCAACATTGCAAAGGTGAGATATACACGAGCAATAATAACAAAACAAGAAACGTAAGCACACTGCGATGATACAAAAAAGTGTGAACTGTCAGCAGCCAAGGTTAGCTTTTTTTTCGTAAACACTGTACGCTGTTATTCTTGTAACGCAGTATTTTTCGGAAAATTTTTACGAGACGAATGTAAACAACGCGAACGCCCAGAGACAGGACAGAGGAGATGAACAGAGCGAGAGGAAAGCGAAAGAGGCGAGAGATGAGCAGTAATCACAATAAAGTGAAACGAACGATGCTATCGTCGTTCATATCGGTGGTCAATGAACAGAGCATTGAAGGATAGAAGAGTAGAGAACGAAAGAAAACAAGAAAAAACGCAGCTCACGCAGTATTAGCCGAGTTAAATAACGCTCGCATTAAGTGTATTAACATCTGTACGTATTTAATTATGACCGTTGCCCGTTAAAAAGTTTAACGCAACGAATAGAGAAACGATTTTACGGATCGCTGCGAACAACTGACGAACGTATGAATTGTGCGATGAAAAGAAAGAAAGCGATGAGAGAATGAAGCAATTAAAAACGACGAGTGAATAGCCTCCATTTGTGGACATCGAGCAAAATTTTGGCTGTGCAACAAAATAAACAACGGGCTACAGGCGAGCACTCAGTGCAGTACAGTCGTGATCGAAAAGCGAAGGGAAGACGAACGAAAGCATCATCCAAAAAACGTAAACAAACATTGTGCAAAGCGAAGGCGTGCGTTGCGCGCGACGTCAGCGGCGAAACCGCCCGAATTCGGCGGTTTAAAGCGTGGCCGTCGCTCGCGATTCGCTACGCGCGAGGAGGGCGCACTAAAGAGGCGTGCCTTTCTCTGCAAAAATAAGCAAAAAGAGGAGAAAAAAGAAGAAAGAAACGAATTCTGAATGCGAGAGAATCGAGTACTGTGCGGACTCTTCGAACACTTCAAACCCAGCAAAACACAATTCATTCGCTGTTCATTTCTAAAACACAGCAACACTCGTTTCGCCCATTTTTCGAACAGCTGTTTTTCTAAACAAACGGTAAGTTTAGCCGCCGTGCGTTCTCGCGTCCGCAGTGCAAGCGCATCGCCTCCCGTGCTGCACTCGAGCCATTGTGGGCTGCTGTTGCTACGAGTCGTGTGTATGTTTTGACAGTCAGCTGTGAGCGAAGGTCACCTTTGTTTAGCTCGTTGCGAACAGCAGCGATTGTCACTTTGGTTCTTTCTCTTCTCGCTCAGTTCGCTCTTCTCGCGTTCCAACATTTCGATCGCACGCAGCATTGATTCGACGATTTTCAGAACTTTGCAATGCAATTCTCCGAATACGCCAGTTCATTCATTATTAATTCATCATTATTCTCGAAATTCTCACTTTTGCGAAAGACTACAATTCATTTTCTTTCATCAAAGCGTAATGACAAAAGCGAAGCAAAGACGAGCCTCGTTTCTTCTCGCTTTTTACGCTGCGAACTCTGTGCACGAAATCTGCTTTGTTTCTGCTCGTCTCTCTTCTTTTATCGCTTTGGTTTCGCCATTCTTACCTTTGTGTTTCTCGACAAAAAAAAACTCAATTATTCTTTTACTACGCTTTTCGCTATTAAAACTATCGATAAAATGAAGCTTAAACAAAGTATAGCTTTCAAGCGTATTTTGCTTGTCAAATGCAAATGCTGCTACTTTTTTATACGAAAGAAGAGTTCTTTGTTAGCTCGAGAAGTAGCGAGAAAAGTGATGCGAGCGCATCGATTGCATACAATTCACTAATTGCTGTTTTATTATTTTCGCACTAAACTTTTTTTGCGGTTTAAATTTAGTTCACTGAAATTAATTTTAACCGTGAATAAAGTATGCGTTCATTTTACCGTTGATAATCGCAATTCGTTTCTTTTTTGTTTTTATTTTCACTTCATATGATGCAATTGCTTTTTAAAGCTTCTGTTTCGATTCAAATATTCGCTATGAAATATGAATGCCCTGTATTAAATAATATTTTTGCATTTTTTTTAACGCTTTGCTTTCATTTTACAGGAAGCAGCGTTTAGAAGTAGAAAAAAATAGAAAAATTCTGAAATAAAATGCATTGAATTTGTTTTTCGTACATCCTTTGCCTTTCATTATTTTCTAACGAATTATTTATGCAAACCGAGATTACATTGTAATACACTCAGTGCATACATTGTGTTTGTGTCCTTAAAAAAAATGAACACACGAAAATCGGTGAGGCTCTTGTTCACGGTTATAGCTCGCTGTTGTCCTTGTTGCACTGCCTTTGCTTTGCCTGTTGCTATACGTTTTTGGTGCACCTTCACTTTGCTTCTCTCCTTCACTCCATTTCTCTCTTCTGTTTCTTGCTCTCTATACCGAGATGCATATTCAAACACGTTCAAATATCGTAGCTAAATACACCTTTTACTCGCTTCTAAAATTTGCATTCGTATCCGCAAAAAAAGCGCAAACACAAGTTGATCATATCGCTAATTTAATGCAATTATCGCTTTTTATTTGTTCAAGCACAAAAAATTCAATTGCATAAGAGAAAAATGAAAACGAAAGGCATAATAGGCGAGAAGCAAGAAAAACATCATTTTGGCATGGCTCAGATATCGAGTTTAATTCACTTTTATTTTTAATTATGCACGCGAAGGTTACATTTTACATCATTCGCTTACCTAGAAAATCGTCACATTTCAAAAGAGGAGAGCAATAGCGAAAAGCTGGCACTCGTTTGGAAGCAATTAGAGCCTCGCTTTTACTTTGTGAAATAACTTTTTTCATGTTTCAGTTTTTCGTTTTAAAATTTGTTTTCTATTTCGCTCTTTTCGATAGTTCGCTGCTTTTTGACCTCCGCTCGTACGTAACGCGAATCGAGAATCCACGTTTTGAATATTATAATTATTTTCGCGAACAACTTATTTGAAAACGTATCTAATTTCAAAGTAAATTTGAAACTCGCGAAAAAGTAATTTACAAAAGTTTAATGTTTGCTGAATTTTGCTTTTTTTCTTAATAAACAGGTCAAAGTGATTCTCTCCTCACATAAATTCATCGCATTCGCGTAAATTTCTTCTTTCGAAAAACGAAAAGAAACGAAACGACGAGAGCAAAGCAAAAAACTCACTCGAAGCAACCACCCAAAGCAGCGTTTTTCAACTTTTGACAACCTTCTCCTCGATTTCATCAACACTTTCATTCACGAATTAATCTTTTCTAATTTATTCCAACAAACACTCGCCTTTCGCCTCTCATTTTCGTCGAGCTTTTCACATTTTTTTTGAAGCAAACAAGAAGTGAGAGAAGAATTCATTTTTATCTATTTTTTCATTTGCACGTGATCACCAGTCGCAAAAGTCTACAGCTTCAACCAAAAAAACCACAAAAACAATTCGAAGTTCATTTTTGGAAAATGTTAGCAGGATTGTCATCATTTCTATTTGGAAGTTCTGCTAACGAATGTTCTGAAAATGATGCGTGCACTGATTTAATCGAAACTGATATTCGCGAAACCGACGGTGACGAATGGGTGCTTATTAACATTGGATTCGAAGATAAGAAATTTGATAGCGCGAGCGATGAACGATCGGGAACACAGCATCTAACATTGACCAACGTGCCTCGCGATGAGAACCGTTGCACTACAGTACCTGATGAAACAACGAAAAATACTCCAACTGCCAAACAGAAACCGCTTACACCTCAAAGCAATAACAGCAACAGCAACAACAACAATAATAACAACAACTGTAATGGTACTATGGAAGGAAGTTGGTTCATAACACCGCCACCTTGCTTCACACATCCAAATACATTTACAATGGAATCTTCGCCACTCGAAGACATTCTCATCGAACATCCAAGCATCAGTGTGTTTAGTCCTAGACCACCACCGAAAGAAATGAAATCCAATGCAAAGAATAAAAATAATTTTGCTACTGAAGTGAAAGCAACTACCCCCGACCGCTCGCTAAAGCACAAAAGTTCTTCCACAAACCGTACGTCAAAAGCAGCGAAGGCGTCAAAGCAAAAACCGCAACAGGAACGCGAAAATGTGCATCAGCAGCGATCAGCGCTTTGTGATCTTTCAGCAAAAGCTGGTAAGTTGACAATTTTTTTTCAAGAAAGAGAGGAACCGAATTAGAGGAATCGAGTTACATTTGACCGTTCTTAAGTTGTTTACTGAGAGTTAAACGATTAGCGAATAATTACGAAACGAGAAGTGGGTAAAGAAGTCAGTTTAGAGTGAAGTCGTGGTGAGTGAGTTGAAGTCGAAAGGCAACCTGTAACCTGCGAAAAAGCGGAAGAAGAGTATAGTACCAACAATGAGGCAACATTAGCGAAACGCGATTAGGAGCAGAGGTGTACCACACTTAATATTCACCGTTTTTTTTTCGAGGTGCTTCCTATTTGAAAGGAGAAGAGTTCACCGCGAATCAGGTTTCGCTTCTTGTTGGCTGTTTTTTATAGCTTTTCTTGAACCTGAATTCTGTTTAATTGATGGTGTGTCCACTTATTAATCGATAACTGCAATCACAATTTCAGGTCTTTTCGCTGAAATCACCAACACTTGGGCGCCGATGCAAAAAGCGAAAGAAATTGGATCTCAAATGCATCTTAAAAAGTCTTTCATGAATCGACAGAATAAAGTCGCTCACCATCTCAACTCGTGTCCATCGCGACGCCATAAGCTAGCAATGAAGATAAATGGCTATTCGATCAATCGTAAAATGTGTTGACGAATGTAGTCGCTTAAAAATCGACTGAAAAAAAGAAGAACGAAGAAACTTTTTTCTGTGTATTTCGACTGTGTAGTGGACGAATAGCATTTCCTTTTGTTTCAGTGCCCATATTTTTGTCGCTATTTAACACAACAAATACACTGTCAGTATTTATTTTTACGTTTTAATTCAATGGTGTCGTCCAATGATCATCACAAAATCAAAAAACATTTTTATTTGGATTGTTCTTAAAAACCTAATTACTCAACATTTACACATTGGTGACGGTCCTGCACTAAATTCGTCACGTTCGTTGCGTACTTAACTAGAAACGAGCGTTGAAATTAATGCGAAGCTAAAAAAACGAATGAATTAGCTAAATCATTTAACAAAAAATGTGTCTCAAATTTATGACAAAAAAAAGAACATATAATCGATTTCAAATTCACAACAAAACTTTTTCTCGTTTTCTCTTGTCGTCGATTCAGCGATTTTTTTTTCTCGACGATTGTAACGCCAGAATCTTGAGTATTTTATTTTTTGACAATCATTTGGTTTTATTGAGAAAAAAAAGTGAAAGTAAAACACTTTTTTTATATATAAATTAGAAATTTTAATGTATTGAAAAAAAAATGCCAAAAAATAGAGGAAAAAAGTGGAAAATTTTTTCCTGGAAAAAAGAAACATTAAAACATAAAATTAACTTATTTCACGTTTTAAACAAACTAGAATAAAAAAGCGTTCTCAGCTTTTTTTCATTATTTAACCAGAAACCGCTAATTTTAGTGAATATAAAAAAATTTTAAATTTGTTATATATCTTGATGTATAATGTATCAATTTAATTATTGTGCTCAGTTTTTAATTCAAAGTATGAATTTAATTCAATGAAAAAGAAAAGAAAAAAGAAGCAGCGAATTAGAAAAAAAACGATTTTGTTATTTCGAAAACTGCCCTTTAAAAAAAATTTTTTTTGCTTTTCCTTCTTCTAAATTATCGCTTCGAGTATACGTTTTTGTGTATAAAAATTTATTTGACAACAACAAGAAGCATGCAAACATAAGCTGTTGTATTATACGAATGATGTATGTACAAATTTTCCTTACACAAAACTCTTTTTTTGTTTGAATTGAATATGATAATTGAAAAAAAAGTGTTCTAAGCGTCTATTTTGTGTTTTTGAATTTTTTTTTATTTTTATTTTTATTTAATTACAACTTGAAAACAGACCTAATTATTAAATAATTCTAGTCTCTGGTATACTAGTTCAGCATATTCACTGAAACGATTCTTTTTTCGACATTTCGTTCGCATCTTACTTGCGTATGATCTATAATTAAAGAAAAAAAAAGTAATTTTCAACTCGTTACGATTTAAAAAAACACAAAATTGAAAAACACATGAAAATAATATTTCGGTGTTCGCCAGAAACCAATTGTAAAGAATAAGCGTAATTTCGTCTCTTTACTTCTCTCATTTATTGTTTGTCTTAAAAAAAAACGAAAAACGTTTTTTTCGCTTCGAAATGTTTTTTAGGTTGTGTATTCACCGTCCAAAACGACACTAATAATAAGAATACTGCTACTAATAATTCGTAATATTATTATTGTCATTATTGTTTTCTTCGATTCTTCTTTTTCTGTTTTTTTTTTAAATGAAAAAAATTGATGTTTTAAAGAAAAAAACATAACGAAAACACTCAATCACGTTGTAAAGAATGCATATTATAAATATTATACATATACATGTAAACTACGAATATTATTATTATATATAAAAGCCATAAATAGTGTAGAGTAGAAATAACGAAAAAATAATGAATATGATAATAAAATTTGCATTTGAAAAGAAAAAATCGATTCACAAAGTGGAAACAAATTTTTAAGTAGCACTTGTCATTTGTCAACAAACTCGTGCTTAAAAATCACAAGACTTTTCGTTCGTATTACAAGCTTTGAAAAAAAGTCAATTAAAAATTAAACGCAATTCAAAAACGTATTAATGTCATACTTATGTTGCATCATGTTCGCTCTTTTACGTACTTAATAAATTCAGCGAATTCAATCGGCTAGCACACATGAAAAGCGTGATTCGCACTTTGCTCTCTCGTGTCGTGTTGATGATATTTTCTTGCGTTCACTCGATAATCGAAATGCGCTTTTACTTTCTTTTCATAGCAATAAAAAATGTTGCATTGATGACGATCACTAGCCTTGTTTCGCTAGTAGATGATTTTATCGCCATATCTCTCGCCTCTATGAATTGCATAAAAGAATTATATTTTATCTATTTGTCATTCACTTGTCAAGCAAAAATGACATTCAAAAGCTGAATTTGAAAGTAAAAGAAAGAAAAGAATTATTAAGCAATAAATTAAAATAATGACTTAACATTGAAATTATGCAAATAAATGCAGAATGACGAATTACAGAATCCAACGATTGAAATACAAAATATGAAAAACTCTTTTTTTCCCTCTTTACAAAGGCGTTTTTATATAATCGAATTTGTTTAAAAATTATTTTTCAATAACATAAGCATTCAAATTTTTTTAAAAAAGACTCGCAGTAAAATTTGTACTTCGATCGATCAAAATAAGATCAAAAATTTTCATCGGGAAAAAAAATTTATTTTTCGTATCTTATTTTGATTACAATCAAAATCATCATTTTTTCTCAGTGTAATAAAAAGTATAACAACCAACATCGAGAGTATTGCTTAAACTAAGGCCATTAATCTTTGCTTTTCAGATTATTCGCAATCGATTGACGAAAGCAAAGCTCGTTTCAATAATCAACGCGGATGCGAGAATGATCGAAGAGCGAGCGTTTTATTTTCGATAAATGATCGCTTTCAATCGTTTAAATTCAGAACAAGGTTACACACAGACACACACACGCTGTGTATGGTTTCGAAATTTTGTGTTCGTTGCATTTCGATCGTGAAAAGTGATGTGAAGCAAAGTCATGTGCGATTTTTTACCAACCGTTTTCCTTCTAAAATGAGCGAGGCGTCAGTTTTTTAAAATGGTACAATTTAAACGTTGTTTAAAGAACGCAATTTCAAAACAATTTTGCCAATTGCCACTTGGCATTTCGCTCAATTTCCGTCACTTTCTTTGTGTTGGCGTTAATTGGGCTCTTAATCGTCTCATTGAAATTGAATTCGTGAAGATGCAATCGTTTGCTTCTAAATGTACAATAAATATTGTGAAGAGAAAGAGAGAGAGAGGGAGAAAGATAATAAGAGACAGAGCCATGAAATTTAAATTGTCGTTTTCGTGCATTTAAATCTTTTGATTGTATTTAAATTTACACTCACAAAAATGGTTTTTCTCATTGTGTTTGTATTTTAAAAGAAGACGGTTACAAAGGGTGACGGAAAAGGTGTTCTTTGCTCTTCTATTCGATGCAGTGAACAAAAGCATGAATCCTTTTCATCTAATCAAAGCACTCAACTTGTTCACTCATCGAGCATTACACTCTTCTAAAACATAATCAAATTCAGATACTATTGCGCTCTTTGTAAATCTCTGCTCGTTAAATGACCGAAACAAAGATTCGATTACATCCAAATAGCGAATGCGAAGATTGTACTTTTCATTTATGTCAATACGCAAAAGAGTTTGTGTTTCGCAAATAGATCAAATTTCATTAACATTCGATCAATTTTATTGATCGCTAAAGTTTATCTAGTAAAAAAAAATCTCGTGTTCAGTTACTTTTTAGAAATGCTTTTGAGTTATACTGCAGAACTTTTTGCTGATTTTTGTTCTTTTCAAATTATTTGCGTAGCATTTTCTGTGCATTTGCATTTTACGAAAGAAAATTTAAAAGTGAAACTTAAAACCAAGCTTTACGCTATTGAAAACACAATGATGACTTATTTGTGTGTTTTTTTGCTTCTTCTTATTATTACAAGCTTTTCGAAATCATAAGTTTTCACATCATCATCATTTATTCTGCGTGCATTCAACAAAATTTTATTAACTAAAGTGGATTCAATTTTATCTCGAATCGATTTTGCAACGCAAAATGCATTCGAAATCGTTTCACTTTAAAATTAAAAAGATTATGTAAAAGCTCAATGAAATTCATTTTAAACAAATAAACGCCCACCAATTTGAATAAAATCGAAATTAAAAGCAAGTGCAAGTTGCTTCTATTGTGAAAACATTTTCAAAAGCATTGAAAAGCTTTTAAAACTAAAATAAAGACTTAAAACGCGTTGCTATTGTGAAAGCAATTGAATAAAAGATAATTAAAATTGTAAATAAGACAACAATGAAAACAAAATTGATATAAGCTTCAAAAGTCGGTAAAATTTTTTTTTGCACATCATATAGAACGATAGTGAAAAAATGTTTTCTGTTATCACAATGTTGAGATTAAAGAACACGTGAAATACAAATTTTAGATTCGCAATCTTTATGATTTATTGCAAACGGGAACAAATGTATAGTCTATGACGCTAAATGAGTAAATATCCACATAAGATGCGCATTTATTTAATATCTTTGCTCAGTTGGATACACGGATAACCGAAGATTACTTAGGACACCACTTGATGCTTCTTTCATGTGAATACTTCGACCGCCTAATGATAAGTGAGCTGTAATAATGAATGCGTGCAAACGAAGTGAGTGATTGAGGTATCGACCGAAAGTGGGACAGTTGATTGCTTTTTAAGCCTAATTTTTAGATGTGTACTTGTCACACTCAGATCGTTTCTAATTTTGTTCTTGAAACATTTAAAATCATTTTATAAAAATCTCAAACTTTTCAAACTTTAAATTGAAATTTAAAGTAATGTGCCATTAAACTTCTTTATGAATGTTTATTTGATCGGAGCGATTAAAATATCTCTGTGATAGGTTGTAACAATATATATTCGCACAATAACAAAGATATAATTAATCCAAAAAAATCAACTTTATGTCGAAATAAATCGCTTTTTTCTTATTATTTCTATAAATGTCTCGACTAATGAAATCATTTGAAGCCTTAACTTATTCTCACTTTTCATTTTCAGTAGAATAATTTCTGCTTTTACTCATTTGACAACACAAATATTCAAAGTTACTCATTTTAAAATAAAGTCAAATATTCTTGAAAAGGCAAAAAATGTACTTACCGAAATTTGAAGACATTCAATTTTTTCCGCCTGAGATATTTGTTATCATTTTGTAAGTGACCAAAAGTTTTAATTTTGAGAAATTAACGTGGAAATTCAACAAGTGAATTTACATATTCAACATTCACTATTTTTATTCAGACAATGCGAAAAAAGTAGCACCGAAAATTTATTAAATGAAACGAACTTTTTTAAAATGATTTTGAATTAACTACTCCATCGATTTTAGCCAAGCAAAAAACTGTTTTTACACAATTAAAGGTTATGAAAAAGTAAATGGGGCTACCGTCCATGTCCCCAACCGCCCCAGCCACCCCAGCCACCATGATGTCCCATATGTTCGTGACTTTCGCCGTGGTCTCCGCCCCATCCTCCCCATCCACCCCATGATTCAGAATGTCCACAGCAGCCACAACCGTGTCCACTACCACCACCATCCTTTATTATTATATTGCTTCCACCTTTATCACCACTGGCATAAGAACGAGCGATGGAGCACAAAAAAATGATTGCACAAATGAAGAATTTCGTTGAATTTGAGAATTTCATTGTTGAATGTTGGAATTATTCGCAGACAACTGATTGAAACAGCAGCTTTTCCCATAATTTTTATAGCCAGTCGGGTAGTACGCTTAGTTAGTCATTTATGTTTGGTGTAATTCAGAGCGATTAGTTTAATTTGAAGGCAAACAGTTTTTCTTTCATTTTTCTTAATTGCGGAACATCGTTTCTCGATTCATTTTAGTATTGCATATTCGAATTTTTAGTAACATTTGATGTTTTTGCTGCATTTTGTTTAATTGCGCGAAACTACGATTGAACTAAGCAACACAAGAATCAAAAGTAAAATTCAAATGGTGTTCGCGAATATCAACACGTTCAGTTCAAAAAATTAATGCTTTCTAAAATTAGTAAATTAAATGCAATAAATTTAAAACACACGCAAGCATCAAATTGAAATAATTTTCGTGAGAGGTTTTATAAAAATTTTTTGATATTTCGGTTGAATTCGGTGCTTTCAAAAGCAAGCAAATAAATCATATTTAGTGTAAAAATTGTTTTCTTATTTTAGTGTTACCCTTTATATGCAAAAATCGTTAATAAACGACATGAAAAAACTTTTTTTCGTCTGCCATTCGAAACAACTTTATTTCTTTTTTCGTTTCTCGCTGAAAAAGAAATTTTAAATGCGTGAAACGAAAAACTGTTTATTTTGGCATTTTAAGTTTAGCAAACAAAGAGTTTTTCTCTCTTTCTTTTTCGCGAAGATCATAAAAGCGTTTCTCAACAAAAATTTTACTTCGCTTAAGTTGGATTATTGTTGCACTGTACATTGAACCAGTGTTTAAAAAAAGTGGTGTACAAAAACATGGTTTTTATTTCATAGAAATTTGAAATGGAAGCGAATTGAGAAGCTTTTTAGCACTGCAGCTGGTAACAAGGAAGTAAAGTGAGATTTTTTTAAAGCAAACATAAAAATGATTGCACTGAGAAAAATCGCACATAATCATAAAAAATAATTACGCTTATTGTGCGACGTTTTGAGGATGCATTGAATTTAAAAATGCGCCCATTGATATTGGACAGACTCGATCACAATTGGATGCACACACAATAAGCACGAGTAAGTTTTTCACTTTTTTACTTTTTTCAAAATAAAACATCGAAAGAATAATGAACTTTGCGAAACACTTTGTTCACTCACTATTCAAGTGAATGATGAAATTGTTGATTTTTTTTCTTTTTTTCTTTAATCTTTAGAACTTGTGCTATTTGATGTAGTTGAATTGAATAAACATCAATTTTACACTTTTTTGTTCACTGTTTCTTTGCGTGATGAGTCTTCTTATTCTATTGTTGCGTAATGTATTCCATTTTTTTTCATTTGTCGGAAATCTTTCATTTCTACGAGTTTAGAAATGAAATTTTATTAAATAGCCAATTCAAGATAGAAATACATACATTCAACTTTAAACATAATCATTTTAGAAAGTATAAAATAAAGCTTGAAAGCACTTATTTTCTTACTTATCCTAAAATTAGAAATTCATGTACAGTCAGAGACAGATTGTTTTGCATCTAAACTTGCAATCGACACTGATATCGCACATTTTAAATGTAAAATACAGATTAAAGTTAAGGAAAAATATTCAAAATTATTTTATTTATTTTTGCAGCTGAATTTTCTGTTCATATTTAATATGGTACAGGATCGCCGCGAGAATCAATAAGCATTTGATACTTTGTAGACATTGAACTTACCAAAATCACGGGCTATCTCAATCGGTTCCATTCCCATGTGATAAAGCAGAACAAATTTAAACCTTGTCTTTACGTCTGTAATAGGCATTTTCATCATGCTTTCCTCGAAGGAAATGAATAGTTAAATTTCTCTCTTTTCCCTTAACTTTAATCTGTATTTTGCATTTAAAATGTGCGATATCAGTGTCGATTGCAAGTTTAGATGCAAAACAATCTGTCTCTAACTGTATGTCTATTATCATTTATTGATCGGAAAAAATTATAAAAGCCAAATTCATAATCATCTTATTTATCATAATAGCATCTTATTTACAAGCATAGCATTATCAATTACTTCCGAATCTGATATTTCTTAAATTTTTAAATTAAATATCCTTTCTAATTTTACACTAATCAATTTAATAAATCGGTGCGTAAATATTTTTATTATTTTTTGTTAATAAGAAGAGGCACTTTTAAACTGAGATTGACCAATTTTAACTAAATTTTGTACACATGTTTTTCACACATAGAAATGCATAGTGTGTGATTTTAAGCTGTGAGTAGTATTACCGTACTTGAGATAAACAATGGTCTAGTGTCACGTGCATCTCAATCGTTCTTAC
>NCKU01004244.1:0-12751 GCA_003675995.1 Dinothrombium tinctorium | reverse complement strand
ATAAACCATTTTAATTAAAACGCGCTCATTAAGCAGCTTCGTTACAAATAATTAACGAATGATGATTCCTCATTAGCTGCTTGAACATAACAAGCGTCAAGTTTGAATTATTAGCTCGATTGACCGCGAAATAAAGTGTAAACGTGGCTACTTTTTCAAGTACAAGCACGGAAACGTTCGACTGTGCCTTAATACAACGATCGACAGTCCAGAAGAAGTCAAAATACGCATATTGACCTGCATTCAGCGCATTTTTCGTGTCTACTGTGAAATGGTAAAGCTCTAGCATTGAAGCATCTTTTAAGCTTACTACCCTGTGAATCTGTACTATCGCTCACTTTCTTTAGCGCATAATGGACATCCTAGGCTTATCAAAAATTACTTGACTCAAATGTTATAAAACTAGGCAAAACTGTCATATTTCTCTCGATAAACTAAAACACCCAAACTGAACTTGCACGAAGTATTATTGCGGTCTCGCTCGTGCAGCGGAGATCATTTCAAGATGATCTCGATCGCAAACTTAACCTCCACTTTCACTCTGTCATTATTTATGTTTTCGTCAAAAAAATATTTTTCGACAAAAATTATCGATAAAAATGTTAGATGCTCTCAAAACAATTTTTGTCCATCCTATGGGAAAAATATGTTAAAAAACCATTGAGTTCAAAAACAAAAAAAAATAATTTCAAATAAAAAAATGAAAACTTTGCTCGTCTCCTCGATGACTGGGTAGTTAATTCTTTTTTGTATTTATTCAAAGAGGGTTTGAATTCACATAAATTCAAGGGGAAAATTGAAATAATTTTTTAAAATCTATTTAAAAATGAGCAAAAAAGTTCTAAACAGAGTGAACAAAATTTTTGAAATAAGAGTAAATAAAATATGGTGTCATTCAGAAATTGCCCTCATTTTATAACATATGAAAAGTTATATTCAAACAAGCCAAATGAATCTTTCTTTTTAAGTTACACTCAGTTGCCCAGCAATCTTCCCATTGTTGGTGTTTTTATAAACAAAATGACGAAAAGTGGATCTTTTGTTAATTGTCAAAGCTTACCTCTGTTTCCACGATTTTTTCCTACTCCGTATATGCTGCTTGCGTTTTGAACATTTATGGTTTGGATACTCGCGCTTTAGACACTCGTTATTAGAGTGAAACGCGAATCGGACAATTAGAGAATCGAAGAACCCTTTCTTTGCACTAATCGATTGCACATTCACGATTCGAACACTCTTTCATAGTACTTTTTTCATAGTATTCTTTATTTTTAATTACATCTAAATTCTTTGTCGATTTGTTTTAATACGTGGCATTATTTTGAAAAGCAAAAACACAGGTTCTAGCACAATATGAAAATATGGGAAGGCAAAGCTTCGGAAAAATGCCTCAAATAAAATGATTCGATCTTTAAACTTTAAAAGTCGGTTTCGATTTTTGATGTCTCACTATTTCTGCAATTATTTTAATAAATAAATTCCCATTCAAACTGTTTCCCACATTTAAAGAAATGCAAATTGTTTTGAAATACAAAATTTCAGTTTATCTTATACATGCAATATACATATACTGCGCTGTGTTCTCAATTTCACATTTTTAATTAGCACAATATGTGTTTTCGGCTATTTTGACGAAATACATGCTTTTTCGGCCGAAAATATTATAAATCGGCGATTTCGGCAGAACATGTGCTTTTTCGGCTGATTACATTATAAATCGGCAATTTCGGCGAATAAAGTTTTTAAAAATTGTGAATATCAACTTTATTTATATAATATACTTATTTAATGTGTTCGGCAAACGTTTAAGTTTTCGGCTACGCCGATTTTTGCCAGCCCTAAATATGAGTTTAACATTAAAAAATTCGATTTCCGCGAGTTATCCAAAGAGTGATCGACTGAAGCACGACTGTATTAAACACGAGATACAGAAGCAATAGTGTCCGATTCACAAATAACTGATGCAAGAGTTGCCCGAAATACGAGTTTTCGAAGCAAGAGTGTTCGAATCGTGAATGTGCAATCGATAAGTGCAAAGAGAGGGTTCTTCGATTCTCTAATTGTCCGATTCGCGTTTCACTCTAATAACGAGTGTCTAAAGCGCGAGTATCCAAACCATAAATGTTCAAAACGCAAGCAGCATATACGGAGTAGGAAAAAATGGTAGAAACAGAGGTAAGCTTTGACAATTAACATAAGATCCACTTTTCATCTTTTTGTTTATAAAAACGCTTACAATGGGAAGATTTCTGTGCGACTGAGTGTATAAATATTTTTATCACAACTCTTTAATTTTAAAATTTTGAAGTTAATTTTTGTACAAGTTCAGTTTGGACAGGTATTAAATGCTCAATTTATAGCAAGAATATCCTAAAGAAGAATTTTAAGCCTTTCATTTATTTCACATGATTCTGAACTAAATATTTTTTTATCTTCGAAAAAAAAGCGAAAGCGACGAGATTATTTGCATTGAACGCCAAATCGAGCATTTAGCTGCGAATAAATTGAAAAGCACATATTTTGAGTGAAAAAGAAAAGTGCTCAGTGATTAAATATGGGTTTTGCTTCGTTTGATTTTATCGAAAAAATACTTTTCGATGAAACATATGCTGTATGGAAACGCAATGTCGAAAGTTTTTTTCACGAAAAGTAAAGCCTTGCATTTCCGCGATGCAAAAAGTAGCTGCAATTAATCTCTGCGAAGCAAAAAGTCGAGTAAAAAATGGTTGAGAAAATTTAAAACTATCAAACTTTAGACGAAAGTCTTTGAAACTTCACTTCATTTAATATATATGAGCAGTCAAATTGAATGCATTTCTCTTAAAGTATGAATAAGCGACTTTTCTCGTCCAAAAAAAGTGTCTCTAGTAAATATGCAAAAGGGCAAAAAATGAAGAATCATTCGAGGAATAAAAAATTGAAAATAGTTTTAAAACGTCACTTTGTCGATTATTTTCGCCTTATGTTTGTAGTTATTTGTATGGCAAAACACAAACCAAAAAGCGCAGCTTTTTTTGTGTTGTGAGATATCAGCTCGATCTTTAAATATTCACTATGAAAGTGAGTACTTTCATTTATCACTTAGAGTACGTTCATTCAGCGATTCAGACAAAGTGGACAAACTTGAGATTACAACTTTCGTTCTTTCTCTAGTTGAATTTTTCATTCAAAAAACTTGTGAAGCATTTCGCAAATATCTGTCTCGTTATAAATTAAGTGCATTCATCTCATTTTTGTTGCTCATTCCATCGAATCTCATTGCGTTGAAATGACAGTGAAATCTCTCTACAAAGCACACTAAAGGGGTCCAAAAAATCTGACCGCTCAAGAGAGGTGTCCGTTAGGGGAGGTTTTACTTAATAATCCAAAACCAATTATTTGAATATAAACATATAATCCAATATTAGCATAATTCTATTAAGTTCCTAAATTGTTTACTAAATTATATTCATAATTCATTAACAAAACTTTTTCACCAAAAAAGCCCAAATTTAATCAAAATAATTGATAAACATGATCAAAACTAAGTGAGAAGTATGAAAAGCTAAAATAATGAAAATAGCAATTGACAATTACTTTAATCAAATCAAACTGTAAACTTTAAATGAATGTTATGCTTCAAATTACAAACAAATTACATTTAAGGTTTTCGACTGTCAAAAATTAAAAATAGTCAAACCAAATTTTTGCACATGTTCTCGAAAGCGAGGAACACGATAAAAAGATTGAAAAATGTGTGCAACCATTTCTTCATGCTCAAAACTTAATTTTTTGTCACCTTGCTAAATTAAAAAAGTTGCAGGCACGAGGTACACAATACTTATGTAAGTATTTAAAAGTTTAGTTTAGTTTATTTATTGTGTGCCCGGTGCTGGTAAATTTTTTCTTGTTAAAAATTTAGCAAGATGATAAAAAATACGAATTTTTAACCACATAGGGATGCTCGAACGAATTTTTTAATCTTTCCATCGTGTTCATCACTCTCGATAACACACATAAAATTTGGTTTGACTATTTGTTATCTTTGACAGTAAAAAACCTCTTGTTAGCTATGCTTTGCATTCATTTCAATGAGACATATTCATAATTTTGTTCATAATAATCAAAACGAATAGAAAAGCTCTTCATTTTGTTTTTTCAAAATTTTCCCAAATTTTAACTTTTTTTGATCCAAAATTTTTCCCTAAAAGGGATAATTTTATTCCCAAAAATCCGGTCCCTCCTGATGACACTTCATTTCAAAGATCAAAACCGAGTTTAGAATAAAAATTTTTGAAATTCGCGATCAATTTTTTTGAGGATTGAATTACAGGTTTCAATCTTGCGCTTGCCATATTCGCATTTTGTGTTAGTAAAAGTATAATTTTACAAAAATTTTATCTGTTTATCAAGATAAGCGCACTTTGCTATAATATCTTATTTTAAGCTTTTTAAAAAGTGTTCCAGCACATTTGACACTTGCGAAAACCCAGACCGAAGCTGTAACGCTAATCGGATAACAATGCGAGTGTAATATGATCTATTTGATTACATGTACATTTCCTTCCACGTTGCTTTGTTATTTTATCCACATAAATCATCGCAAAGCATTTTGGCAGAGGCTGTACTTTGGTAATAATGTGTTTGCTTTCACATTCGATCTTTGTCTAGTTTTAAATCTAAAATGAGTGTAAAAAGAAATGTACAGTTGGAAAAAACAATTTTAATCAGCTTTAAATTGATTTTATTTGTAAAAAGTTTTGAACCTCAACGAAACTTTTAAATTTTACTATTTAAAAAAAACTCTAAATGCATTGATTTCAAATGACAGAAAAAATTTTTTAGTTTGAACTGAATATAAAGATAAAATATAAGTGAAAGCAAAACTGTGAACAGCGGTTACTTTCGACTTTGATGCAAAAATGGAACCGATGATAAAATTTAGCTTCGAGTCCTAAGCGATGGTCATACATTCGCGACTAATAGATGACAGCATGTGCCCAGCAAACTCTATTCTCAGTTTGACGTTTTTAATTTTTTTTAAAATTAATTTTTAGTTGCTTTCGTTATATGAATTCAGTCCAGAGTCGGATCGTTTTGAATAATTCTTACAAATATGCTTGGTGTTAATTTGTAATTTATCAGCTTGGATTTAAAGTGACCACTGCTGTTCAAAAAATGATTTCAATATTTCCGCGTTTAAAACTTGATCTAAAATAGCGATTCACTAATGTTATAATTGACACGAAGAATGTTCGATGAAAGAGTGTCTTTGAAAAGCATTCAGCGATGCGATGATAAATACGTTGCGTGATACAAGCGCCTCTTTTTTCAGCTCAAACTTCACTTCGAACACTGAGTTCTTTGTGAAGATGCAATTTTTAACTTCCATTGCTGCTGTAACATGTCGACAACAAGTTACTTTCGCTTTTTTTTATTGCCAAAAATCCAATTTTTCACTCTGTTTTTGAATTTCTGAAAACAAACTCTTAAAGCGTGAATTGCAATACTTGTTAATTTGCGTTTTGTCAGCTTCTTTACTGAGATCGAGAGAAGCGTCACCATTTTAAACGATTTCACTTCTCCTCATGCTTAAATATCGTATTTCAAATATACTTTCTCATCAAAAAAGCTTGAGAAGATGTGCATTGAATATTAACTATAAGACTTAGCTTCACTCTTTATTTTTAGATTGAGAAGTACACTAAAATAACAATTTAGTTAGCCTCTTCATAAAGTGAAGCTGTTCGCCTAGAGAGAATGGCGAATTTCTCCAACTTTCGCTTCATTTTAACTTCAGCAATTTTTATATTAAATTAGTAACAATGTTGCATCGTCATCAAATTTAATTTTTCAAAGCTAAAACACAAAAAAATTTTGTCAAATTTTGTGCTCATCGAAATTTCAAATAAGCGAAAATCTTACTTTTTTTTATCTTTTCAACGATGATGCTTAAACAATGTAACGAGCTATTGTTAAAAAATTAAATTTAATAATACTCTGCAGTAAATATTAAACAAACAAATTATTTTATTTGCATGAATTAGAAATAAGAAAACAATAAAACACTCAACTAAAACTTCATAAATAAATTTTGATCGATTGAAAAACATTGCAGTGAAAATGTTTATTTATTTATTTTTTGTCCTCTTCGATATGTTTTACGCCAAATTAGTATTAATCGAGTGTTTATTATTGTAAATATTCAAATCGTTTCGCGCGTGAATTCGATGTAAACGTAGTCAAAGTTTATTCAAATGTAACATTAAACTCCAAATAAGGTGCATTATCACGAAAAAACTTCTTTCAGCTCTCCAATTTTCGATTAGAGGCCAAAATGTTAAACAGCTGAAACAATTAAACGAACATCTTAGGCGAAACACAAAAAAAAAGTTTAGCAACAAAGTAAAAATCGTAGATAATACAGATTCAAAACACGGATACATCTTCACACCTATAAACAGATCAAACCATTCGTATTCTTATCAATCCTAGTATTGCTTTAATTGCTGTAACAAGATTTGTCTAAATTTTGACACAAGCAATCGAATTCGATAGCGTAACGAATTAGATTCATTGAGATTTATTGCATCTAAATCGCTAAAAATGCACTATCTTCGCTTTGTTTTGCTTAAATACAATTGAAACAACCATTGTTTCCTTTTCGTCTCGCTTAATACGAATAATTGACATTAATTTAATTTTTTCAAATCACACAATTAATTGATCGCAATTTTAAGATCGAAACTTACCTAATACCGAAAGATGGCGTAACTTTGTTGTACGCATTCGATCAAAAAGTAGACTTTGCATTCGAATTTGATTTCTTTTAAAATTTCAACTTGTTTGTTGTTATATTTTTTATTTTGATAAAAAACTTCTAAGAAAAGCGAGCAGCAGACACGTAACACCTGTAATTTGGTGAAAATTTTGACGCAATTTAAATTCTTTCGTTAAATTTCCGCACGATTTATTTCGGATTATAAACACGTTCAAATAGTAAAGCTGGCGATGAACACAGATTTAACTAAATAAATGAGAGAAAGCTTATTTGTTCACTGATAAGTGGCTAAATTGAGTGTAACGTTCAAACGTTACTTTGTTGTGGCGAGGTTTATGGCGATTAAAAAAGTTTTGTTTGTTTGTTTGTTGAAAAGTAAAGAATTCAGTTATAAGTGAAAATCGACTGAAGAAAGAATTAAGCGATCATTGTGAAAGGCGAGTTAAGTTAAATAAGTGCAATAAGCATTTGGTACGCGCTCGAAAGCAGAATAGAGAAGCCACCCACGAGTCGTTTTGCAAAAAATGCAAATCTAGCGTTCGATTCTGCTTGTTCTCTCCGCGATAAAAGAACGAACTGCGACGAAAAATAAATCCTTTTCTTCTGCTTTCAATTTTTGAAAATGCAAATAAAGTGAAAACACGATTCTCTGAGTAACTTGGCTCAATTTCTTTCTACTTTTCGCTTTTATCGCCGTTGACAAACGCGAAACGTTCGCTGCTTTATTGATGTATGAAGAAATGAATGGCGAAATAGTGAAAGACGCAAAACACGAAGCGATAAATTCATTTGTTATTAACTTTAAATTTAAAAAATATCGAAACGATTTTTTTGCGAAATTGCGGAGAAAAGAAGTCGAGTGTGCATCGGTTCGCGCGCGTGAATAGCGAATTTTATAGAGTCGTGCTGAGCTTTGATATAAAATAAAACCTATAAACGAATTGTCTCTGCGCTCACTTCTCACTATTTCCTCTCGTGCTGTCTCTCTCTCACTCTCTATCCCTATCTCTCTCGACTACGTGCTCGCCTCTTTCTAGATGCGAGTGCTGTTGCGAAAGATGCGGATTTGTGGCCGCTCTTTTTTGTCATACATCGCTGCGGGCGTGAAAAGCGATTACTTGCACAAAATCCGCACTTGGTTCGTGAATATGAAAGTAGGCTGTTGAAAAACTTTACACAACGAATAACGAAGTGAGCGCAATATGTCAAAAATTTCGCTCGCATCAATTGTGCGATTTTTTTTGTTTGGCATCTCAGCTATGCTTACTTTCTCGCAGCAACAGTGGATGAGTGACACACTCGCTTGCTATCGCTCTCGCTCTCGTTCGATCCACCAACGGATCATATCTGGTGTATTTCAAGTTAATTGAACTTTTCGAACATTTTATTTGAAAGCGCAGCTAAAAATAAAGTCGCACAGTATGCACAGCAGCAACGCATTCATAACGGAGAGATAAGCGCGCAAAGTGTTTCTTAGCGAGTTTCTCGAAGCACAGACTGCTTGTCTTCTGTATTTGCGCCCACAAAACGAGCGAGCGAAACATGATTTCCTGACGAATGATTTCCCAGTTAATATTCATGCAACGACACATTCGACAAGAAGGGAGAAGCGATTTCTCGGAGCGCAGCGAACGAATCCCTTCTCGACGCAGCAATAAAAGAAGAAAAGGAAACTCACTCACGCAGTGTGTGTGCGAAAAAGGATACGCGGCTAAAAGCGCAGCCAAAATCTTTTTTCGCCTCAATTAAACAGCACTCGTGCTTTTTGGTCATCACTTTGTCCGCTCATTTGCTTACGGCACATGTTTTCACACTTTTTCGCTCGCTTCTTTCCGCTGCGTTTTCTCGCGCTGTGCATGTTTCGATGCGTCTAATAAATCAAAATATTTTTAACGATCGCCACGATCAGTCAATCATTTTTCATGTAACATTGTCTGTCATTAATATTGATTGCGTTTTCGAACTTGGAATATTTTCAAACAAAGATTCTCTCTCATTGAACAATTTATTAGCAGCGAGAGAATGAGTGAGAGAGTGAGAGAAGCGCAGATAGGGCGAGCAAGAAGTGCGCCATTCATCGCGAGCACCAATATTAATGAGCCGTTTGTGTCTTATTTTAGTTTCACATCTCTCTTTACGCTTTCATTTACCTTTCACACGCACACAATTGCTCATTTGCGATCGAATCGCGAGCGACAAGATCTGGCTTATCCATCAACTCGCTGCGCTCGCTTTCGTTTGTTTCCGGACGCATTGTGAAACGCAATGTGTGCGATTGCGAAATTCGCTTTTGTTTCTTTTCTAATATGCAAACTGTTTTCACAAGCAAATTTTTTGCGAAAGCGCAAAGCAAATTTGTCAACGATATATGCTAAGCGCAAAAAACACGCACATGTTTATGAGAAAAGTGTACTCGCGAAGCAGCCGAAAAAAAATTTGTGCGAATGTAAAATGAGTTTGAAAATATGTGTGCGAAGTTAACAGGGCGCAAAGCAGCGTGTTTTCGCCACCAGAACAGCGCGTGTAGTCGGATATTCGCCATCTCGTACTTCACTCTCTGCACTTTACATATGCACCGTTTTCTGTGCGTTCGTACGCCGGTTATTTTCAATGCTCGCAATTTTTGCACGCGTGTACACAGCTTCTTATTCGACATCATCAGTAGAAGATAGCGAGTGAGTGAGTGAATGAGACATGCATCTTTCGCTGAACGCGTCAATTTGGATTTTTAGGCTATTTATAAAACGAAGCGCAAACGGTCGATTAAACAGCGCAGCGATTGCTTTCACGCTAAAAAACAAAAAAGTTATGAAGAATATTTCGGTGGAAAAAAGCCAATGCGTTCGCTCGCTCTCATTATGATTATGATTAGTGAGTGTTACTTTCAAATATGGTTTTTGATACTAAAATTAAAGCGTTCGCAGTTTCTTTTGTGCTTCGCTTTTTAGCGACAATTAATGCGAGCGAAAGATAAAACCAAGTTCGCTGCGCGCACTTTTTATTATCTTTAAAGCGAAAGAAGAAAAAAGCAATTATGTATTGACAAATGTGGCAAAAAGATGATAATTTGCCGTCTCTAATCCATCGCAAAAGAAAGTAATTTCCATCGAGATTCCGTGCATTCTTTGAAAGAAGAAGCGGAGGGAAGCAGCGAAGAGGCGAGCGATGCGAGAGCAGCAGTGATGAACACGCGTTCGCGGATATATTCGGTCGCGGTGCGCGATGCTCGAGGCACACACTCTTCTACTTTGCTGGATGCTGCTTCTGCTGCTGCTGTCAGTGATGCTGCGCTCGTCGTCGCCTGGTATCAAAAGCCGATGCGAAGCGTGTTTTGAGGCGGGCTCGAGGCTGGTCTTCGCGAGTGCGACGGAGGATTGGCCCGTCGAATGCGTGCAATTGGAAGCATAAGCAATATTGAAACGTTTACATGCCTATAGCTTCATCAATACTTGGAGTGTTGATTAAAAAAGCTTTGATATTATTTCTGTTCGCCGCGTTTTCTCGTGTAAAAGTGTGCGTTGTGTGTGCAAAACGGTGTGCGAAAACTTTCGTGTGCCGTGCTGCCCGTGTTTTCATTTTACGCTTCACCAAACCGAATGAACAGAGCGCGAGAAATATTCACTTTAAATTACAATTTTATCAAAAGTTTTGTCAAAACAAATTTCACGGTGTCACCGCGTTTCATCGCACCGCTGTCTCATCGATACGTTGCCAACAATAATAAATATTGCGAAGAAAGAGAAGAGACGAAAAAATAATAACAACAATCGCCCCGAAGTCAACAGCGGCAGAAGCAGCCAACTCAGCATTCACCACTTCTTCATTGATGCAATGTTCTTCACAGAATCCCCTCTTTCAACAGCCACTCGCCGCATCAGGTATGCATCCGTTTGGCTATGAGCAAACTTTGTACCCTTCGAATGGGTACCCACCATTAAACATAAGCAACTCTTCGGCTATAAACAATATCAATTACCAAAGACCGAATCTTGAAATGGTAACGCCTGCTTTCAATGGCCCCGTTAGCACTCGGCTTTCCTTGAGCAGTAGGTACAATCCGTACAAACCACCGAGCGGCAACTACGCGGCGAACGGCGGTTTGCCATCAGGTCAAGCAGCCGGGAAAGAAGTGGTCAAACCGCCTTATTCGTACATTGCGCTGATCGCAATGGCCATAGAAAGTGCGCCCGATAAGAAAATAACATTAAATGGTATCTATCATTACATCATGGAGAAATTTCCGTTCTATCGCGAGAATAAGCAAGGCTGGCAAAACAGTATCAGGCACAATCTTTCGCTCAACGATTGCTTTGTAAAAATCGCTCGTGGCGACAACAAGCCCGGAAAAGGTAGCTACTGGACGCTGCACCACGAAAGCGGCAACATGTTCGAAAACGGGAGCTTTCTTCGCCGAAGACGTCGGTTCAAAGCGAAAGATGGAGCGAAAGAGAAGAAGGCCGCTATGGAGCAATTAAAAGAGATTAACCACGATCAGGAAAATCATTTGCGATCGAATTCATCCTCGAGGAGAGGAGCACTCGTGGATGATGCGGCTGCGAATGGAAACATCAAGCAAGAGGTTAACAGTCGAATAACGAGAGCGAGCCGAATTTCGAATGGTATTAAGCTAGAATCCGCCGTAGAAGCAAGCATCGTTGACACTTCTGTTCATCCGTCATCGAGACCAAATACTTTTGATATGCACCAAAGAAATAACTACCCTTTCGTTTTGAATGCATGCAAAAAAGAGAACAGAGGCGAAGAAATGTCTTGCATGGAAGCAAATTGCAAGTTTCAGATGGAAAAGGCATCATTCGCCGCGTGTGCAAATTACTCGAATTTAATGTTAACAACCACAACATCGTCGACAGCGAGTACAGAACTCTCAGCTGGAGTGATTTGCGGCTCCGGTCTTGAGAACAGTTCCGCATCGAGTTTTACTGTTGACAGTCTCATGTCGATGCGGGAGCACGCACTAAACGGAACGTCGGTATCAAATTTAACCGGCTTGTCGCGAACCGCGAGTCAAGTGAACGCCATGTATACAGCAAACTCGCCGAGTCCCACACATGGTCTCGGATACCCATCGTACGCAGATCGTGGGAACGAAGCCGCTCAATCGTACGAAGATATAAGCTCATCCTGTCAAGCGATCGCCAATGGTTCAATCTCAACTTCAAACATTGGATGGTACGCGGAAAGCAGCGACTGTATAATCAATAGTGGTGAAAATGTTTCTTCCGATTCTTCTTACAACAATCACTGTTTGCGGGAAGTATTCGACGAAACGAATGGCACACAGCAAGACTCGCAGCAGCAGCAGCAGCAACAAGCGCAGCAACAACGATCAGCCACTAATCTTTCACTAAATTGTGCTCAACTTTCAGGACTTTCGGCTTCATTTACGGCAGCAAACTCTAATTTATACTACGCGTGTAGCAACAATCGATTCTAGTTATTCTTTTTGCATTTTTAACTATTGCTTTTCAATTAAAAACATCGCTTTTCATTTTTCCTTCATATATATCAAACAATTTTGCTGATCGAACACTTAACAAGTTCAGCTTTCAAAACTAACTCAAAACTTTGATTTTCGCTTAGTTTTTCTCGCTTCGAATTCAAAGAATTTATTCGGCAAAACACTGATTAAATTTGCTCGCTTTTAGCGACGAAAAAAGAGAGAAGCGAAGTTTTAATCGAATTAACAGAGAGCAATGTTCACTTCACAAACGTTAGTGCAATTCGCGAAGCCAAAAAAGAAGAAAGAAAAGCCCAAAACGAAGCAAAGAAGCAAATGAATGAATGAGCGCCACAAAGATGAGATTATTTCATAGAGACGAACATTTTGAAGCAAAAGTTCAGAACACTCACCAAACATCAAATCGATCGAGTCATACATTTATTTAATTTTGTGAAAAGAATGAAAGCAAAATTCGCAACTTTTAGCTGCTGTTTCAGCATCCTTTGAGCATAGTTTCTTCTTTCCGTTTT
>NCKU01004243.1:0-12753 GCA_003675995.1 Dinothrombium tinctorium | reverse complement strand
CTTTTTGTTTTTTGCTACAAATTCATTTCATTTTAAATAAAATTCATACTTTGTTAAATTGCAACTCTCAAAAGGTACTCAACTATACATGTCGATGAATTAAAGAGTCGCTGGTGATTCTTTTTAATTGATTGAGATTGAGAAAAATTGAATACTTTTCATAATGTCATTATGAACACTAAGTTTTGTCTGAATTAATGATAATACATCATGAAACAAATATGGATCAAAATATAAGCTCAATATTTATTTAATGAAATCCGATAGCTTCTTTTTGCATAAAAGTATTCAATTAATAATTTTTGAATATAAAGAAGTATCTGGACGTCATTCTTGCTTGATAAGCATTGTTTAAATGCAAAATAGTTTGATTAAGTTGATTGAGCAAAAAATCATATGCTAAGAATTGTTTAAAAAACATTTTACTCATTAAAATGTCATCTTCTCATTAAATTCTCATATACAATAAAAGGCAAAAAATGTGCACTAAACCCATTGCTCATAAGCCTCGCCTTAAACAACAATTTGAGTAACAGCCGTAGTGGGAATCTTTTTGTCTTTTGCTGTAAAATCTGGAACAAGATGAAAGAAATATCATTTTCTGTGACTCAAATGCTTAACTTGCTTTAGAGATTTGTTCAAAATGACTTACACTAAAATTTACCTAGTGTGACTCTTGAAAATTAATGACATTTCGGTTATAGTTACATTTCGAAAAATAACAAACAATCTTTGTCCAATTGAATACATTGTTAATACCTAAGAAAGAAGTTTAAATAAACAAATGTAAATTAGCAAGATAGCTTCCGTGGCTTTTCGGAGACATATCGAATATAATTTTATCGTAAGAGATTGTTGTTTCGATACTTGTCTGTTTTAATGTTAAAAAGTTATTTTAAATTTCATTCAAAAATTTTAATTTTAAAATTTGTACACTCAACTCAATATGATTTTTTTCAACTAACAAGGAACCCATTCGAATGCTTCAGGAGCTTTTCTTTTTCTTTGCCATAACAAAATTTTCCCCATAGACTTAATTATAAAGTTCGCACGTGAATATAACTTCGCACGAGCATTATGTACATAAAAGGACTGTGAATCCTCTAATGTCGGATTTGTATCTTTGTTATGTAAAACTTTTGAAAAAAGCTCTTAAACCATTCGAATGGTTTCCTGGTAAGATTATTTTTTTTACATTTTCATTTATAGCACAATAATACTAATAATCCAACTTATTTTACCAGGCAAAGTCCCAGCCAGCTTAGCCAGTTTAGTTCGTATCTACTCTTCCACAGAGATTTCTAGTTGCTGCATACTGGTAGTGAGTTGACTATATTACACATCGCTCAACACCTGCTAACGTAAACCAATAGAACCTTTCGAAGTTATTTTACGCCTTAAAAAGCTATTTTTGTGAAAACTGTATAAATTCAAAAATTTTGAATTTTGTTGCATAAAATCAATTTCCATTGTAAAGCTTATTTAATACTTTTTTAAAAGTTAAGTTTAAGAAGTAATAAAATGCTTTTGCAATGAGAAAAAATTTTTGACATAACATAACATATTTTATTCACTTAAAGCATTCCCGCACACATTTTGCCTTAAAATTTTATGACAATCGTCGATATCAAACATTGAACATTATCGCCTTGAATTGTTTACTTTCCTGCATTCAGTCCTGGCCTATGTTTTGTCTCTCTATTACCTGTAACTCTTTAATTTTCCCACAATTCGTTCATTAGTTCTTGAAGAAAAATGAAACACTGTTATGAATGAAACGCGTGTGATGATTTTATCAAATGATTTTACCTAAGAACTTTTCATTGAATGATTTAATTTTTGCAGTTTCATATAGAAGATGAGCTGAAGCATTGAAGAACATTTTCAAAATTTTTGAATTGTTTCTTACCCCTTTTAAGAATCTTTAGACAAAACCATCCAATATTCGCTTTTTTCAATATCTTTCCAAATGAAATGACGTGGCTATATTCTAAAGGAAATTAACAGCGAATAAATGAAATTTTGGCAATTGTGTTTGATATTAAAGAATTTTACAAAAATTCATTTTTCTAAAAAGAAATTTGTAGCTGTCATTGACGATCGCAACAATCTTATATTTCTTAAGCTTGAATTGTAAATACATTTAAGTTTTTGTTCATGCTATTAAATATTAAGTATAAAAGACAGATGAGCGGATAAGAGGTTTTTACTTCTATGTGAACAAACATACAATTAAGAAATGAAAGTTTTTTTATTTGTAATACTTGAATTTCTCTCGGTATTTTGTATTTTTTTATGCATTAATCCATATTTTCAAGTACATTTGGTCATAAATATTCTATTTTTTCAAGCACAAAAATTAGCTCTCTGGTTATTTTGCTTTGATTTGAACACCAAAGGGAAAATGTTAAAAAAAGATGAATATCGGAGGCATTTAATGCATTTTTTATAACGAATACTTTAACTAAATGCACTTAACTTAGCTCTTCAAACTTATGCTTAAACGATAATAGAAAGCTAAAATGAATGAAATTCGGAATTTTGAATAAAAATTTACTAGCAAAACTATTGAAAACTTTGACTTTATGCATTTAAAGTAGCAGAACTGTAATGTATGCATTTTTGGCGAAAACATGCGTTTTATGTCATAAAATAATTTTTTATACAATTAAATATTCATTCTCAGTCTACTAATGAGTTTTTGTTGCAATTATAAGCACTTTTGAAAATCGCATTCTATAGTGCTCATTAAATGACACTCAAACTTTAGTAAATATATTTTTTTATATACTAAATGAAACGACAAAGTTCTTTCAATTTTTCTATTTCTGACTTTTGAAATGGTAAATGTTTACCAAAATGATTCTCATAATCAAAAGAAATCGAAATTGAAATGCGAATGAGTCCATGTAGTTATTTCAAAAGATAAAAAATTTTTAATTTTTAGTCATTTTAAAAAACTATTCTAAATTTAACTATCAATAATGACTTCATTAACCAAATCACATTTTTATATACGTAGCAGTTGTATATAATTTAGTTACACAAGTTATAACGGTAAAAATCTTCCTGATTTAATAAAAGTTAAAAAGATTTTGCAATCAAATTATTCAAAAAATGTTGATGTCGAGATGAAATAAATGACTAACAAAGTAAAACTTCTGTAAGCTCGTTTTTCCAAAGATAGTTTTAGTAAATTTATATTTTTTTTGTTAATTTTTTAGTTTGTCTGTTTTTTTAAATTCATAGCGTAATTTATTATAGTAAATTTTAAGTGCTTCTACTTTCAACTGTAAAATTAGATTTGATTTATTATTGGATATTCAATTTTTCTAAATATACTTACAAAAGACACTTTTTTGGTGTCAATTTTGTTGAAATTTTGCGCACAAATTCTATGTTCAATACAAAGCATAAAAATGTGATTTTTAGTTGCCCTTTCGAAAACGTTCGCGAAATATTTCAGGTCAAATATAAGATATTAAAAAAAATATTAAATTATATTAAATATTTTATTTAAATATTAAATTTATTTTAAACTCATGATAATACAACTATCTAAATATGAAAGCTCAATAGCATGATGGTATCGATCATTCAACACAAAGGCTTTTGGTTAAAATTCAAATTTAACTTTTTCACTTTGCTGTTTCGCATTGAGACGCTTGTATTTTCATCCATTTTATCACTTTTGAAAGCAAATTTGTAATGAATTTTAACACTAAACTTTTGTAGAGAAATTCTTTATAATTTGTTTTTGAAGTTTAAATTTTTTAATTAAAAAACGCAAAGAGCAAGATTTTTCAAAATTCTTATAATTATGAAAAGCAGTTTAAACAGGTTGAACAAATTCTTGGAATTAATATAAGTTTTCATATTTTCTGTTAAAGTCACGTATTTCTTCATTTACCATTCAAAAAAAGTAAATATTAATTTCAATTAGAAACTTAATTTCATCTTTATTCATTATTCATTTATTCATTATACAAAAAATCGAATTATCATTCTCTTTCACATCAAAATTAGAAAATTTTCTATCAAGGAGATTAGTAAAATAATCTGGAAGCAACATTTTAATTTTGTTTGTTAGAATAAATGCATTAAAAAATTGCAATGAATTTAATTATTTAAATTTAATTTTTTATAAGTAAATTACTTACAGTGAATAATTTAAACATGTACTATTCTGAACAAAAAAGTGTCTAACTGTGTGAAGCTTTGCGTAGAAAACGAGTAACGTTGTTTTGCACCAAATAGTACTTAACGATCTCTACCTACTTTCTGCTCTCTTTCTCTCACTTCTCTCATTTTTTTCACTCGGTTTTAGCATTTCTCTAATCATTAAATGATCTTTTTGCTTGTTAAAGCTTGAGTATACAACTTTTCTATAAAATGAAATAAAAAACTTCAACTTAACCTTTGCACAATCTTTTATAATTGTGTTGATAAAACAAAAGTTTTTTTGAATGAGAATTTAACACATGAAAGATTTAAGAGATAAAGTTTAGTTTGATTTTTGTTTCAATCGATTGACAACTGCAAAACAGAAAAGGCAAATTTAAAAAATGCAAATTCAAGTTTTATACACAATTTTTTTGAATAGATTCAAAGAGAGAAAAAAATCTTTTCACTTGTACCGTAAAATACTTTTAACGAATTCAGTCCACAAAATAAAGAAAGAAGCTTAAAAATTGATTTTATTATTAGCATTGCGCATATTTTCTCTTTCAAACAGAGACTGAAAAATTATGCATCCCACCCGTTAATGAACCATCGCCACCATACGAAATATAAATTACAAATGCAAGTGCAGAAGAATTCGAAAGCACGCAATTTGAAAAAAAAAAATTTGAAAAACGCTGAACGAATTCAAAATTGAGAGGAAAGCGTATTATTAAATAGAAATTTTTGCATTTATTTGCAGCCACAGTCAAAGCAATTAGAATCAGACTTCTTTCATTGTCACTCTGAATTATTAACTGTTTCTTTCTGTTAAAACTTGAGCTAATCAAAATAAGAATCAAACGCCCTTTTATCTTTGATAAGTTGAAGTTTCTTGTTTGCTTCTAAATTTTTCGCTAACTTTATTTCTGAGCAGTAAAGCGATAAAATGCGAACGATAAATTTAAAAGAATATTAAAAATTAATTGATATTGCTAATTACTTTACAATAAATAAAAATTTTTAAATTAAATTTTTAAGAGTTGTGAGAAAAATTCTTTTCGTACAATCTTCTAAAGTACTTTAAACATACTTTGCTTTGTAGTGAAACTTTTATCTATCCACAGTATTACACTTCTTGCTTCGAAGTTCTTTTTTTTTTGGAAAAAGTAAATCCAAATATTTTCGTTCGCATGAAAAGAATGAATGCAATCAATTTTCGTTGGTTTTATTTTGATCCTATTTTCCATTTAAATAAACACATGTACACTGAGCTTGGCTGGTATATAATATTCGTTTATAATTTATTGCGTTTCGGACGAAATAAATTTGATTACATTAAATGTATATAGAAGAGCGAGAGCGAATGGCTGTGAAAACGGTCGAAAGCATGTCAACTGCCTTTTAGTTTAACATTGCAAACGAAGTGAAACCACACGAGAATCTATTAATCTTTATCACTTTAGCGCGACAACAATTGAAAATCTCCTAAGCTATCGCTCAGTTGAAGCTTGTGTTTCGCTCACCTACACATAAATCGTCGAAGTGACTTACAACGCGAATAAGATGCGAATTTCATCTTTACGGCATAAAATTAATCACTAAATTCTGTTTCATCTTGCAAGCGAAAAAAAATTGCAAAAATAGTTGAACAGTCTGTCGAACAGTTTGAATCTTTCGTGAAACATAAACCAATGCTGAAATCGATAAAAGCGAAAGATTGTCAGAGATCTAAAAAAAACATGTACATGCATGGAACTTTTTTGACATGTCATGTTATATTGTACAGCTCTTGCTAAAATGTTTGCGATAATTTGTATCGAATGTACAGGTTTTTTCGATAACAAAACAAAACACTCTGACAAAAGCTGTACGTTCTGCTTGTAGCTGTTGAAAAGCGAAAATGAAAATCGATTCAGCGCTAATAATATCTTATTTGATACAAATTACTTTCTACATTTAAAAGTCTATTTGACACTCGCACAAATTAACATCATCATGAGTTTCACGTTTTTCTACAACCTTAAATTTTGAATGCAAAATATTATCGATTTTTTCAAAATATAAAAAAGATGCGAATATGCGGTCAAAATCTTTTTTCGACGAAATTCAAATGCATCGAAGTTTTCGAAATTTGATAAGCTCGAGTTTATTTTTAAAAAAGAACAATTTGTATTTTATTGATTACTCCCTGCTTCACTGTAAATCCATGCGAAAAGACCGAACTTTTTATTGAGTTCACAAATCGATTTTAAATTGTTATTTCATTGAATTTCAACAAAGAGAAAAGGATGAAAAGTAAGTTTTAATATATTTTGTTCGCAGCGTGACTAAAAACTTGGTGACACAACTTTTCTCTTTACTTTTTCAATTGAAAAAAAAACTCATCTTTGTTATAATTCTTTCTCAAGTTAATTTATGTGAGAAAATTTTCTTACTTTTTAAACATTTTTAAAAATATAATTTCAACATTGCAAACACTTCGCAAAATCTCCTATATATGAAATATACTCACATTATTGAAAGTTTTTAAAATGTCTCACGAGTGAGGCTCATTCACTCGTTCCTTTAAGATTAAAGATTTTAAAAAATTTTTATAAAAATTAATTAATTTTGTGAGGAAATTTTATTCTTAATCACATTCTTTGATGAAAAATTTAAAGTCAAAAATATAATATTAAAAATAAGTAGAGAATTTAATAAGATATCCATTTCGAAATGTAGATGTTATGTTTATAGTTGAATGTTAAGCTCTTTATGAATTAAATCGTTCAAACTTTGTTTAAAATGTTGCATTTAGTAAATTAGTAATGCCACATTTAGCAAGGCGTCTACTTTTGTATTAAAAATTGTATTTGAATTTATTAAAACTTTAATTTTGATTAAGCTTTGTTGACTTTATTGAAATTTTTTAAATTAATTTAAGGATCTAAACTTTGAAGAATTTCTTATTTATAAAACCGAATGAAAGAAAATTTTCAGTATTTTACAAAGAATTCTATCGATTTGTTGGAAAGTCAAAGCATAACATAGCTTTAAAATAGGTCTTTTGTCGCTAAAAACGTTACTATTTTAATTTGATAAAATTTTTGACTGAAATTGGATTCTTTCTCTAGTTTTTCACATAAATAACTTTTATTTCTATTATTTAATTATTTCTAAAGAATCTAATATTAGATCTCAAATAAAAAAACTAAAGATTTTGCTCATACTTAGGCAATAAAAATTCCATACTCTTAAGATATATCCGAAAATATCGCTTATTTCTTTGAATCAAAATTCTTGTGAGACGCTCGGAGAAGTTTTCAATCAAACAATTTTTCTAATTTTGTTCATTTTACAAGCTCTATTAAATAATCATTAGTCCTGATTAGAAATATAACTAAAGAAATCAAATATCGATTTAATATTGAAAAAATCAATTTTTTTTCTTAATCGAGATTTTATAAAGAATCTAACTCTCTCATAGTATTTTTATGCTTTGAAGACTGCACAACGTTTTTTATCATTTCATAAATTTTAGAAATGTCCATCCAAGACTCTTTAAAAGATTTTATACGATTTTTAGGCTCCTATAAGCTTAAATTTTGAAATTTTGATAAAAGTTTAATAATGTTTGTGTAGTTAATTTTGGTCTTAAGCGCCTTATACTGTTTTAGATATTTGATCATTTGTACGAAGTATTAGCTTACATTTACGTTTCATCTAGAGAGGTGTTATCATCATTTGAATTTTGAAATGCAAGAAGAGTTCGAGTTGTAAGCTTTATTCTTTTTTTTAAAGTAAATCTCGAATTTTGCATTTTTTGTTTCTTTATCATTCATTTATTATTAAGATGTATTTTGATTTTGAGTATAATGGATTAAGATTAATTATAAAATTCTAAATTAAAGTCGAATTTTAAAATCCTTAATGTACTCGCAAGCTTTCTATTTGTTTCATTTCCTGAATATTTAATTAAACTCTTAAGTTACTCGACATTTTGGTGAGTATTTTAATTTCATACCTTTTTGCCTATTTATCTTCAATTTTTTACATCTTCGACTTCTCAAAAAATTATATTCATACTTGTTATTACACAATGATTAACTTATTGTAGTTGATCCTGATTTTCATCGAAAACTTTTTGTCTTGAGTAAATCTAAATAAAGCATAGCATGTGAAGAATTTTCTTTACAAACCTCAAATTGTCAATTAAATTAAAAGTTAAAAAACAGAATAAATATAATAAACAAAAAGCTTTGAAAAATATAATTTCTTCAAATGTATTTACTGTGAAGTTAAATCAGCCGAGGAATAAAATGCATTTTTATTCCTGAATGAACATAATACTTGAAGTGTTTAAATAAAACTTTTTTATGTTTCAGCTATTTTATATTCTAGAAACATAAACATTAATGATGTTTTTCTTTAATTTTTAAAAGTGCTCCAAGTGAACCTAATACAGTTTTAATATAAGTATTTCGTAGTTATTACTATCGTAGCTGTTCTAGCGATTATAGTCTCTTCTTTTCTCTCTCTGCTTTTCGATAAAAGTTGGTCTTTAAAAAAGTTTGCAGAGACATTTTACTTTTTTAATATTTTGCTTTTTTGAAGTAATTAGTAAATTAACTTTTGTAAAAAATTACTTTCAGCAAATCTACTGTAAAAGCTTCTTAATTAATGATTTAAAAAATGATGATACACCTTTTACAACATAAAATAGATTTGATCAAAAATAGGAATTGTTAAGGCAGATTATATTGCAAATGCTGGCATAAAACATCATTTCGTTGCTTAATCTAATTCACTACTTTTAATTGGTCTATTTATTTTTTATTTACCTACTCAAAAAGCTGCTTAAAGGATTAATTAAGAGATGTAGAAAGCGCATTTCTAATTAGCGATTGCTTTGTCGGTCTCAAATGTTGACAAAACTTTGTTGTTTAATATTACAAAGCACTACCGATTCAAAATAAAATGTTTCGATTATCGAAAAGTGAGCTTAACTACAAAGCATTTGACGAATTAAGCGCCTTAATAAAGCTGCTTTGCAGTTAAGCTCACTTTCGATAATCGAAACATTTTATTTTGAATCGATAATACAATATTTAATCAAAATTACTTTTAGTTTTGTAATACGACTCCTAAATAAAAAAAAATTCGAAAGCATTATCAAGTTGATTAAATTTGATAATGAAACTCTGATCAAATAAGCTAATCCTCTTATCTCATGAGCAAAACTTTAAATTTATTTGTATTTTTACTTATCAGAAGTTGAATCAGTTTAAAAAATTATAATTTAACGATCTTAATTAAAAAGGACCAAATGCAGTTTATTTCTTTCGAGATGTCCACCATGTTTTCTTTGAAAACTTTTCAAAATGAAGACCAAACAATTCAATATTGCAAATTATTGAAAGTTTAACATACGCGAAACAGTTTAGCACCATTGTTTATAAAAATGACCGATTTATTGAACTTCAGTTGAATTACCCGAGAAGACATGCTTTCCGCAATTTTTTGAAAATTTTCAAACGAAATATATTATATCAATTTAATCAATTTAGCGGTTATGAGTGTTTCAGCAAATTCTCGAAAAGTGCCTTATTTTTCAAATTTTGTAACCAATTTTTTTACCTTTTGCCCAATAAATTCACTAAAAACACTTTTTCTGATTTAAAACGAAATGTTTGGGAAAATGCCCATATTTTTGACCCTGTAAAGCGATTTGTATCTATTTTATCTCGTTCTCTCTCTCAAATGTCATTGCACTATTAAGCAAATTTTCAAAATTATTAAAAAAGAGGTCAAAAGTTATTAAAGAAAACATAATGAACATCTCGAAAGAAACACCCTGTATAATCAATTTTTAGATATGTTATTCAGCCACTAGATGTCGACTGCTTGCACTTAACTGCTTAACTGCAATCAATAATTCCAACTTTTGCAAGAATCTTAAAACTCTAAAAATGCAACTGTCTTTGCGATGCGATTTTTGTACGCGCTTTGATTTAAATTGTTTCGAGTCAATTCATTTTTTAAAACTTTTTTCTCCAAATTTTTAAAAACTAATTTTATCAATATGTAACATGTGTTTGTTAAAAGCAGAATTTTGTTTTAATTTGATATATTTGGTGCGGATTGAAAGCTAACTGAAATATTTCAAATTATACATGATTTAAAACATTCACCATTAAAAATTCATTCTTTTTGTAATGTTTTCATCAATATTGTACACAATTAAAATAGCTCCATCTTACATTCTTTTGGAAAGTTTCAAATATGAAATGTTGATAGAAATTTGAAATTAAACCATATTTGACATAAAAATATGATGAAAAATGTTTATAAAAGTAGGTTCGTCGCTTTGTCTGAAATTAAATCTAAACAAAGCGATTAAAGGTTGAAATGGACCATAAAATTCGTTGAGCAAACGTTTAATATAAGTAAAGGAACTTATAAAAATAATTAATTTCTCACAAGCGAGAACATCTAAATTTTACAATGCATTATGAAAATGATTTTTTTTTCATTACTTTTCATTCATTTGGCAGTCTTCAAGAATTCAGATGATCAAATCAAATGGTGCAGATTATGAAAAAGTAATGCAAAATAGTTGAATGCATTTTTCAATTTACTAGTTTTTCGAAATAATCATTGATTATAAATTAATTTGTGAAATTTTTTCAAGCCAATATTTTCTATTAAATATAGCAAGTCGATAACAACAAAACTTTAAATAAATTTTTTATATTGATTATAACTACTTTGAAAAAGGCATAAAACCTTTGATTAGGTGTCGAATTTTTAAATATACATTTAATAAAGAAAATTTTTAAATTGAAAATTTATACTTCACCAAATTTTCAGACGAGTTCGTACTCATTTAAAACAATTCATGATTTTTAAGACTGAAATAATATATTTATATATAGAGATGCTTTTCTAGCAAAAACTATCATTACAATGCTTGAAAACAAGTAAGCCTTCAACTATAATGTCGCAATAATCGCTTTCTCTCTGCAAATATTTACACTTCTTTTTTGAAACGAATCATATTTATTTTACTCTTAAAACTTATCTCCAACTTTTCTTTTGATTTAATTTCATTTTCAGCTTGTTAAAAATAATAAAATTATAAAGCTACAAAATCATGACTTTTCTTTATTTTAAACTTCATTTTTATTCGATTTTTTTGACATTTTAATGCTTCTTGCATTTTTAAAATAAATTTGACACAACTTTTATATTTTTCTCTCTAAAAATTTAAGAAATTTTTTTGAAAGAAATCACGCAAGCAGAGAAAGCTTTAGTCACGTGCTGAATTCATAAATGTTTTTCAAGTTAATATCTTTTTTATAATGAAGAACAAAGAATTTTGCAAATGCTAACAAATTTACTCAAGTTAAATTTATAAAAACATTTTAATTTTTAACGTTATTCATGTTTCAACTTTTGTCGATTGATACATTTTAGAACATATCGGATCAATATAAAGCTTTCTTTTACATTTTATAATGGTTATATCTTCGAGGGATGAATTCTTCTTTTGAATTATTGAAATTAACTTGAATAAATATAACTTAAACTGAAAAAAGAAATTTGATCTTAGTTATTAGACTTTTTTCTTTATTTTGACTTTAAAAAAAATTAAATTTATGTATGCATTTATACAGGAAAAATATTAAATTTATGCAATAAAATATGCAAGATAAAACGGATTTCCACCAATATAAGTGTTTGTCATCGATCCGTTAAATAAGTTCAGAAAACAAAAAATCGTTCAACTTCACTATCGATAAAAGCTGCGAATTTAAGAATCAATTATTAATAATCAATGAGAATGTTTTTAAAATATAGAACAACTTTTCCATAAAGAGTTTGAAATAGCCGTAAATTTAGTAATTTTTTCATTTTAAGATAAGAATTAGCAATTTATCCGCAAAAAATTGACTTCTATCAATTTAATAACACAATTTTTTAATTTTTAATCTTATCGATTGTAATTTTAAAATTTTATTTACACTTCGCTTCAATCGAATCGAAAAAATAATTTTTAAAAATAAGAAGTTTAATTACTTCACCAAAAAATAAATAAATATGCTGGTAATTTTTTTATTTCAAAAAATAAAATTTTAATTCTTTAAATGCAACATAAGCAACTAAATAAGATAATTTTAATTTTTTTTCTTTGTATTTTTGTCATAAAAAAGATGTTTCAAAAAGCCATGAACTTTACAAATAGAATGTACTACCAAATTTTCGATAAAAATTTACTACACCGTCTTAAAAAATTTTTGAATTTATGTATATAAAGAAGCATACCTGTTGTTTATGCATTTTTGATAAAAGTTCGCCTTTTAAAACATAAAATAATTTTTATGCAATAATACATTGATTCTATCTCTAGTTGGTCATGCTTTTAAGCCAAGTTTTAATGTGTAATCAAAAATTTTTTCGAATCAAAGTTGATTTTTCTTAGATAATGAAATTTAAAAAAAAAAAGAAAATTGAGATAAAAAAATTTTACAGGTAGAAAGAAATAAATCGTTTTGTTCTGAAACGAAGCAATAATCAAAATCAAATTCTTTTGACAGTCGTTTGAATTAA
>NCKU01004242.1:0-12755 GCA_003675995.1 Dinothrombium tinctorium | reverse complement strand
CTTAAGTATTATTTAGCTCTGATTTATTTTATTTAACTTTTCTAAATAGTTTCCCCGATCAATATTTAAAAATTTTTGATTTTTAAGAACTTATAAACAGGGGAGTTTGTAAAACAATGATAATTGAGCAATTTCGATCCATTGCGATATGATAGCGCAATTTCGCCAACCTTGATTCTAAATAACTGGCAAGAAATAAATTGATATTAGCTGCTTACGTTATCATCTCTATAAAAGGATCGGGAAAACGTTTTAATGAAAGAAAAAACATATTTAGTCACTGTTTTTATAATCCATTATAAAATGTATCACTTACTTTTTGAACACTCTGTATATATTTTTACAACATTTCTAAATTATATTTAAAATATATCTTTGTTCAAATTATATTTTTAAACATCATACTTAGCATTCGACTTTTAAAGTACGAATCTGAAAAAAAGGGCAAAAGCAGTTATGTCGTCAAAAGTTTCTAACAATCTTTTAATAAACAAAGTGCGAATCATTAAAAGATCAAAGGAATTTTCCCACTTTGTGAATTTTCTATTATAAAGTCAAAAGCGGAATAAATAAGCAATTTTCATATTGAATGAGCAAAATTTCATCAAGTGCTTTCTATTTTATTTTTATTTAACTCGAGANGCGCAAACAAAAAATTTGAATTAAGTATAAGAAACTAGGATCATCATCTCTTACGTTTTTAAAATATCTATTAATTTTTAAATTATCTATGTAAATCAGCTCAATTAAATGGCCTAACTGTTTCTGCTTGCTATTTTAGTATTTGTAAAGGCAGATGCTTGTTTAATTTTAGGGCGCGAACAGGAGAGAGTATGTGCTGAATGACGTAACAATAGCAAATTTCACGTGATGATGGGTGTTGTATGGCGCTTTTAAGCCAGCCTTTATCGAAACTTTGTATTTACTCTGCATGTAAAGCTTTATGTCATTTGTATAAATCGTTAACCGTTTAAATAGCTTAAAGTGTAAATTGAATGCAGTGTTTATGTTTTTGAGTCACTTTCTTTGCTGGTTTTTAATAAGCGCATCAATTTCTTTGATATTTTAATACAATGTATAAACTTAAGTTTCATTGATAAAAGTCTCATCACTTCTTACGTCCTCCACTTAAAGATTCGTACTTTTGAAGTCGAACGCTAGATATATATTATTATTATTATATTTCTAGTACATTATCGGGTTACTTGGGGGACAAGTCAAATTTTACTTGTTGTAATAATAAAAACATTAATTTTGAAGTTTGCAATCAAAAAGCCAAAAAATTTAATTTTTGTATCAATTCAGTTTTGTAACTTTCGCCAGCGCCTTGTATAATTATTTTCAACAAACATTTTTTGAATCAGAACAATTTAGTGAATATAATTCATAGTAAAAATAAAAGTTTCAAAATTTATCGCTAAACAATCAAAATGTTGGGTGGGAAAAGTTATTTTGTATAATACATTTGTGCACACTTCTTTTTAAACAAAACTTTTAATACTTCACGATGTAGATGCAGTGCTTTGTGCTTCCTTTTGTTTTGTTAAACTCTACACAAGCTGATTCAAGATATCAAATTTTGTCTCTTTTTTTGAGAAAAACACGAGAATTTTATAGTTAATCGGATATAAGTCACAGAGTCGAATGATTCCAACTTTTCTAATTTTTACACGCTTCCTTGATGATTATTCACCAAAACCACGATTGTCGGACTTTAAAATCTCTTCGCCAATTTTTTTTTGTACCGATAGCGCGTGTAAAAAATCGGCCTGTATAACTGCAACAATTGATGCGTATAAAAATCAACATCATTGTTTGTGCAATGTAGATGAATGAAAGCAGACAAAATTGTGTTATAAAAAGGAAAGTGTTAAAAGTAATTTTGTAGATATCAAACGTCTTAACGAGCGAAACTTTTTTTGCTAACACACGCAAAATATTCAAACAGAAAAAAAATTGAATACATTTTGAAATAAAATACTTTCAGGTTCACATTTGGTGTTTCTAGTCTTGTATTTTTAACAGAAAAACATATGTTTCATGTTTTCAAAAATTTTCATCATTAATTTCGCTTTTCGTGCGCTCGTTCTCATATTTTTATAAAATATTTTTTGCTTCTAGAAAGAAAGAAAAAAAATTAATTCAAATATGTTAGCAAACGAAAATTATAAAGCGAGCACAAGAGCGTTCAACTTGTGTGCATTAAGTTGGAAAAATGAATTTCGGCCAAAGACAAACAAAAATATTTTCAGTATTTTAAAAAGGCGATAAATAGGAAGAATGTGAATTTTTTTGTTGCCTCAGACACAACAGCTTTTTGTTCGTTCGATAAGCACATCGAAAGCGATTGAAGCGGATAAACGCGTGTTTTGAACCACATTGTGTAATTTCAGCAAATAAAACGATTAAAATTGACTAATTGAGCGTCGATCAGTGAGTGAAGTTCTGACAAACAAAACGCTATCGAATGGGCGCGAGTGAAAAGCGAACGTGAGTTCATTTAAAGCGAGCAATAGAATAGGAAACAAACTGAAACTCGAACGCAGAAGATGATTGCGTTCGCTTAGAATTCGCGAAATGAGGAACACGAATGAAAAATGGCATCGATTAGAGACGAAGAAAAAGGGCATCACTCATTTTTCGCGTCATTAGTTTGAGAAAAAAACAATCATAATTCACTAGAGATAAATGGAGAAATCCAACGCGGTTATGATAATACCCACCGCAATGCACTTTAATTATTGAGCATTTGTGCAAAAACATCACTCAACTCATTGAGTATTTATTATTCAAAACTTCGAGAGCTTCGTATCGATTATAAATGAAGTGGCTGGAGCGAATTTTTCATTTATACATCGCCGCGCAAATTAATGCTAAAGTTTTCTTATCGCTGTTCACTCGCAACTCTCATCAAACTTGCAAATGCTTAAATTATTAAAGATTATTTTCCGTAATCTTTTCTGCTTCGCACAACTCGCTGTAATTTCAAATGAAAGCGAACTCGCTGCTAAAGCTTTGAAATTGAGCTCGTTTCATTTTTATATAATTTTTTTTTTCGCCAAAATGTTTCACATTTTTGGTGTTTGGCGTATTCGCAGTTAATATCATAACTTTCACTCGTTCTTCAACGCATATTTGATTCGCGGCGCGTTGTGATGTGAAAAAAAAATGAATTCGCTTTTTATAGCTTGTGAAAATAAAAAAGAAGTGAAATAAACGTAAATGTCACAATTGTACATTGTGCAAATTTAGATTTACTTTTCGCTAAATTTTCATGCTCAAAACGTGCGAAAAAAAATTGAACATTTTCAATGCAAATTGACCGAAGCGATGCGTTTACTGCTGGCGTTCATGCCAGCTGCCTGTGAAATGAAAGATGCGTTGGAGCAATAAAAATGCTCGTGGACAAGTGCATCGCTTACATTGAACTCATTTTTTTCTTTTCGCGTTTTGTCTTCTCAAAAAAGAAAGCAAACGTTTATCGAAGTGAATACGAGTGTTGTTTCGCAATCGATAACGTAAACAAATTATAAAAAGAAGTAAACGTAAACGCTATTCGTTCTTTCGCGACTTCAGTACGTGCGTACGTTCAATTTTATTTCATTGCTCATTTATTTCGCTATTTAATCAAACGCAGCTTTTTTCCGATGTTATTACGCGTGTTTGTTCTCTCGCATTTACCTTTGTGTTCAAATAAACAAGATGCGATCGATTGAGCTCGTGATGTCCTTAACATGAATTTTAAAATTAGAAGTTGGAGTTTATAGCGCAGGTAACACGATCCATTGAAGATGACCGCTTCAATGAATAATAATAAAGCAACTATAACGGTAGTTAAAATACGATTGATCGTTAATGGCCTACTTTTTTACATTTGCGAGTGTTGTGTGTGTGTACCAACGCAAGTCTGCGTTCTATGTGTTCAACGTACGCTTACGAATTGTTCGTTTAAATTGTGGGCGCACTGCATTCGCTTTGATTAACTGTACAACTGTCATTTGTCGAGTGTTTCGAAAAGAACAATTAAAAGAGAAAACAAATAGTATATCCGTAATCGAGATGCAAAGATAAATTGTGTTGTGTGTGTGTGTGTGTCAGTGTTTTCAATTCTCTCACGCGGCTGGTGGCAATCGTCAATCGTATCGTTTGCTCAATTTTCTCCGCTCTGCCTTTTGATTGCAATTCATTTGCATTACATTCGGTTCGAAGTCGGAGTTATTTATGTTTTCGCACAAGAAAACATATGCTTTAAACGGTCGCAAAAATAAGGTAAAGTGTGAAGAAAATTTCACAACCTTCGCTCAAACTTCACCCTCCCTCTACTGCAAACTTAACTGCTTTCGAGGTTCTCGCTCGCAGTAATTGTCAGTGTTCACTTTCGCTTTTCTTCGAAGGATGTGGTAACACTTTGCACTCTCGGTGTGGGCAACGCTTTCGGCGAATCCGTTCTCTCGGGAAAACCGCATTCGGTTTCAGTTGTGACCAATGAAGCTTGTACGCTGCTTCGCGTTCGACGCGAGGAATTCCAGGACATATGGCAAAAGAACTCGCATCTTATGGAAGATATTGTCTCACCCTTTAATAACTTGAATACTTCGTTAAACAAGCCGTATCTCAACAATGGAACTCAAGCTTCGAGCTTAGAGAACGCAAGTTTCGATTCGAGTGGAGTGATCGATGTCGGGGCCGAGCTCGTTAATGACAAGAATTCGCTTGTCGAGAGGCGTGCGAACGTCTCTCTTTCGATAACCAAAGTAAGCTATGCGATATTTACTCTATTCTTCCATCGTTCACCTAATGCTTTATCTAAATTGCTAATGTCTAAAGGAGCCTTCGAGTCAGATTCTGCGAATCGGATGGGTTCTGAGGACAATCATCCTTGTGCAAGCGCCCCAGTTGATTCGCGATCGCAAATTCAATTTACATACGGTCTGCAGAAAATGTATGGTCGGTTCTGAACTAGTCGATTGGTTAATGTCAGTCTCATCAACAACGCCGATCCGAATTCACTCGCGCTCCCAAGCCGCAGCAATGTGGCAGCCGCTGGTAGAAGAAGGTGTCCTATGCAGTGTGTCGAACGAATGCCAATTTCTCGACAAATATGTTTTCTACCGTTTTTGGTTCGACGGTGAGGGCATACAAAAGCCGCCAGCATTTCCGACTGATGACGAGCGGCGAATCGCCGAGAACGAACTGCACCAAAGTTTAGCCATATTGTATCAATTAGCGCCGGATGCAATGTTCAGATTAATCCTCCGCAAACCAAAACACGAACGCTCAAACGAGGAGATCGATGCGGTTTATGAAGAATTAATGCATATCAAAGCTCTTTCGCATTTGACTAGCTCAGTGAAACGCGAACTAGCCTCAGTAATCAGTTTTGAGAGCCATCACAAGCAAGGAACTGTCTGTAAGTGCTTGCTTTGAGCTCAAAGAAACAAATAATATCAACTGTTGCTTCTGCATTAAATGAGAAACAAACGAAGTATAAAAGCGAATGATTAATGACAGCTTTTGACAGCCAAAAGCATTTTGCTAGATTTGCTTTGCATCGCTTTCTAAGGGTATTAGTTTCAGAAAATGCTACGGATAGGAACCCTTCTTTTATTTCAAAGCCTATCGCACATTTATCACACGCCAGCAAAGAGAGGAAAGCGGGAGAAAGGAGCGAGAAAAGAGAGCTTTCTTGTGAAAATAGGAGCGCACGATTTTCTGAAACGAAATACCATTGAATACTTGAACAATTTCCGAGCATTCAAGAGTTTTTTTGCAGACGAGGCAAAACGAAATCCTCGTTTACTCTGGATTTCACTTTTTCAACTCTATTTTCTCCGAATCCTGATAATGAAACTTTTCTCGTTACTCTCTCTTTTCTCGCGTTTTTCGCTCTCGAAAAACGTGAGAAAACAGCATATTTACCGATTTTGAAAATGAATCGATTTTCAAAATAGCTATTCATTGAAAACTCGAAAATAGCGTGAGTACAATGCTGGCGAAAGTAGAATCTATTTTGAATGAAGTAAGATAAGTAACTTTTCGTCCAGAACTGTATCTATCACTCTATTTGAAATATTAATGAGATAGCAAATAGAAACAATCTTCTTGACGAAAGACGAGAAATATATCGAATTTCAATGCACTCGTCGTTGAAGAAAAACTTTTGAAGCACAACACTCGACAAGAAATAAATAATGTATCGAAGCGAAAAGCATCGCTGAACGATTGAATATAAGTTTCTCTTTTAAATTAAATTTCTCCGCCTTCAGAATATTGCTTCTAGGATATCACTTTCTTATGACAAAACTACAAATGTTAATTTTCTGAAATCTGTTTTCTTTGCGCAGTATTTAATCAAGGCGATGTCGGTCAAAGTTGGTACGTGATTCTTCGCGGTTCAGTTAATGTAATGATTATTGGAAAGGGCATCGTTTGTACATTGAACGAAGGCGACGATTTCGGCAAATTGGCTTTGGTAAATGATGCACCGCGGGCTGCCACAATAATTACTAATGAAGACAATTGTCATTTTTTGCGTGTCGACAAAGAAGATTTCAATCGCATTTTACGCGACGTTGAAGCAAATACTGTTCGTTTGAAAGAACACGGCAAAGATGTGCTTCTCTTACAACGAATACCAGGAAAAGTGCAACCGGCAAATGGCAGCGGCTCGCATTATAAGTACACAGTAATGGCAGGAACACCAGAAAAGATGTTAGAGCATTTGCTCGAAACGCGAATCGACGTACTTAACGATCCGGATATTGGAATCAAAAATAGTCAGCAGCACCAACAAGGAGCATCTTCTTTGTCGCCTTCTGTTTTCGATTCGTCGACAACGAGCGATACTTTTCTCGAAGACTTCCTCTTAACGCGTATAATCTTCTTGCCTACTCCGATGCTGTGCAAACATTTGATGAAACATTATCAAATAGACAAAATCAATTCACGACAGGAGCGCGAGTTCATCATTGCGAATAAGCGACGAGTTATTCGTTTTATGAATGCGTGGAGTTCAGTTGTGAGAGAATCGTTTTTTGACGATCAGCAGGTGAAAAATTTTCTCAATGAGTTAAATGAAGCATTGAAGCAAGATGCGAAAAAGTATGAGCGAGCTTTTGATGAAGAAGTGTTATTGATGGACACCCTAATGCATGTAATTCAACGTTACGACGAAGACTGCGAGTTAAGAGGTGTGCAGAAATGGAAAGCAGATCTGCCTGGTCCAATACGCCGTCTATCAGTCAACGGCATTCATGACCACATCATTACCATTACAATGAATAACAACAACGAAGTATTGACTTTAAATAAGAAAGTAAATCGCATTCGCCCGAAAGATGAAAGTAAGTGGAATGGCAGCGCTTCTCGATTTTGATTGTTTTATTTTCCTCCTCATAGTTATATTTCGTATTTATTGCGCCGATCACACCTACACCACGCTTAAGACTACTGTTGACACTACGGCAAGTGTTATAAAAACACTATCAGCTGATAAACTTTCACTGTGTAAAGATGAAGGAGAGTTGATTCTTGCTGAAGTTAAATCTTCAGGCGAACGGTTCCTATTCAAAGATACTGAAGTGAGCATCCAAACAGGACTCTCAGTCAACGGAAAAATATTTATCTCACTCATCGATCATATTGACGCATTAACTCCATTGCCTGAACAAGAAGGTCCAAAAGAAAGCAACTCGCAATTACTTGACGATGTTACCACTCAAGAAATTGCTGTTCATCTCACACAATATGCCTGGTCTCTCTTTGAAAATGTTCACGAGGTTTGTCCTTTATGCAAAGTCGAAGATTTTCATTCGTTTCAACTCATTTGTTTTTCAGTACGAATTAATTTATCAAGTTTTCGGTCGTCACAATTTTGGTCAAATAACCGCCAACTTAGACGTATTTTTACGCCATTTCAACGAAATTCAATATTGGGTCGTAACTGAAATTGTTCTGACCACGAATTTATCGCGTCGTGTTCAATTGTTGCGAAAATTCATAAAAGTGGCCGAATTATGCAAAGAATATCAAAATCTGAACACATTTTTTGCGATCACAATGGGTTTAAGTAATATTGCTGTCTCTCGATTATCGCAAACCTGGGAACGGTTACCTAATAAACTGAAACGCACATTTTCCCAATACGAGTCTCTAATCGATCCCAGCCGCAATCACCGCCGATATCGTGTCTTCCTTTCAAAACTCGAGCCTCCAATCATTCCATTCACACCACTACTTTTGAAAGATATGACATTCGCGCACGAAGGCAACAAAACTTTTCTCGACAAAGGTTTAATCAACTTCGAAAAGATGGTAAGCTCGTTGCAATATTTGCTTACATTGATGAATGCAATTTTACTTTTTCTTAAGCAAATGATATCGCAGACATTGCGCATAATTCGCTACTGCAGAAGTCGACCGATGAAACTTGAGATTCAAACGAAAAACGTGGGCAATGCGATCACGTCTTCAAGCTCGTCGCCGTCGAAGAAGCAATTGTCAATGAAAATCCATCAATACATTCGCGAATTGAAAGTTATTGACAATCAAAGATTACTTACGCAATACTCGCACGCATTGGAACACAGAAAATCTTAAAAAAACTTAATCTCCGCTCACTTTTCTCCTTGCTAGCCTTGCATAATTCATATCTTAAAGCGTATTTATTAATTCATCGTTATTTGTGAATTCACCTCCGCAAATTTTAAATTATTACTATTTATGGACCACGTTTCAACTTTTCCTATTAAAGTATAATTAAATTATTTTATTGAAAGAAAAATTTAATCTTAATCCATTTGTGTCCGTATTTATTTTATAGATTTTCTTCAAAAGAATGTACAATAAAAAAATTTTCTCACCATTTTCAAAATGGAATTTCGAATTTCGAAAATTTCATGTAGCACATTGATTGCCAAAAGTTATTTTTATTTCTCTACATACTTTAAACTGTTTCTTTTAATATTAAATACATTGAAAAGATAAGCAACTTTTGGCCATCACTTTATATTCAACTTGAATCTCTTCTTTCTACTTGATCTCATTTTTAACCATTTAGTTTCATTAACAAATAAAATAAAATAAAATAAAATAAAGTTTAACATTAACATTAAATTCAAAGAAAAACTCGTGCCAAAATGTTTCACAATAATTTAGATTAAGTATGCAGGATTGATACGAGTTAGATAGCAAAGCATTCCAACAAAAGCTTATTTTAAGAGCTTACACCATAGTTAGAATTGCTTTTGTGTGTATCATTGTGTTTCAATCAAAGAGAGAACAATTATGTTAATTTCGTATTCGTGAACTGCAATCAAGAAACAGTCTCGTAGTGAACATAAAGACGTCAGATTTTATTAACATTTTTATCAAGATTTTCAGCTTTGTTACTCAATGACAAACAAAAAAAGAGCGCACCTTGATGCTATTTTTAAAATGTAATCAATATTTATTCTTCCTTTTTCATAATGTGAATTATTCGACTCGACTATCTTCTCTACACTATCTTCTCTACTTCAATATCACAGAGCATAGTCGTATGCAAAATTTTTAATTAAAAAAAAATGAAAATTTATTATTTCTATGTGAATACATTATTTCTATGTTAATACAATGTAACGAAAAATTTGGTCTTTGTCATGAATTGCACACAAACGTTTTCATATCGCAAAGTGATAGCGCTTATCAATTGCATTAGCTAAATACGGGTTAATAGTCATTTGCTAACTTTACTAACTGAAAGTATATATTGTTTTGGTAAAGCAGTTAAGGGACTCTGCCTCTTGAAGTAACCTTTACACGTTTATTTGGTTCTCTTAAGCAATGTGCTAACAATTCGTTATGCGATTTATGAATCTAGTTCATTTGTAAATAAAGCCATTGTTTTTATGCAAATTGTTAAGTGTATTAAGGAAGTATGTTAATGCACCACAGCTGCGATTGATCGAGCACATTTTTTGGACAAGGTATAAAAAATACTCGATACACACATGAAGAGAGCAACTTTAATTAAAACAAAAAATGAATAATGAATAAAAAGTTTTTAACTCTTTATTATTTGCAAAGTTTTTATGAGGCGCTTTTCGCTTCGTAAGAGCATTGCAGTAAAGCTGACTTTAGATAATCGGAACATTTTATTTTGATTCGTCTGGGCTCTTTGTTATGAGCAGAATTTTTATTATCTTGTTTTTGGTATCAACTCTTAAATTAGAAAATGAACCGTTAACCGCAAAATCAGTTAAGAGCGAATTTAAAGGCAATTAAAATTTATTATTTTAATAGCACCATAAAATTGTATTACTTCTCCGGAAAAAGCATCTCATTTTATATGCTATGATTCAAGCAAAGAAGATGCTTTTTCTCGACCGAATAGTACATTGATTTCATTGGTGACAAACCACGAAATGCTTCTTTCCAATATTTACCTTATTTTTCTAATTAATATTTTGAATTCAAATCAAATTAGCTTCACATACAAAAATTAAAAATTCATTTCTAACCACTATTTTCCTAAATTCATGATTAATCGCGGTAAGATTTAGCCTTTACGTCTTCTTCTTCGCTTTGGCCCAAAGTGCCAAAAATGCAGCTACTCGGTAACCAACGAGAAGTGCAGCCAAAAGTAGAATATCCCGCAAGAAATGATCTTTTTGATAGTCAAAATTTCTGATAACCATTTTACCAGTCCTGAGACAGGTATTCTCATCAGTGACAAAAGAGCTATTTGTCATAAATCCGCCGGTGAATTCATGGTTACAGCTGATGTTTCGCACATTGATCCATTGATTTACTATCATAGCTTCATTTCCGAAATGGAACCATGAAAGATATTTGAACCAGATAAAATAAACTGGCACAGAACTTTGAAAAATTTGAAAATTGAGTAAATGTTAAATTTATAAAATCTTACTCGTTGTTAAGAAAAAATCCGCCAAAAATAACCAGCGGTCCCAAAAGAGGAGGCGCGATTGACAGCGCAATTGTCGATGAACTGCTAATGCATGAGACAAGGTAACCGAATGAACCAGCACAGTTTGCAACTAAAATAGCGATGAGTACAGTTCCAAAAAACGCAGTAGCAGTAGGGTTCAAACCGACCATCCAATAAAATATTGATACAAACACAATTGGCAATATGATGAATACAGGCAATTCGGCCAACGTTTTAGCCCAGAAATAAGCTGATACACGATAAATTGCATTTTGGTGTTCTCGAAGAAAGATAGGCAATTCCATGCAAAATGTCTGCAAGCGAAAGCAAAATTAATGTCTAAAATTTTAAGGTATCACAAACGTTGATAGCTGAAAATGTGTTTTGAAAGGTCATTGTCATGAGGATGAGAAACAAAGCTCCATTTATGTTTGTGATGCCTCTTTGATCCAATGTTTGATGCAAGAAAATAAGTCCCAAAAGCAACGCGACGCCCTATTCGGAAAGCAACCAAAGCTTATTGACGAATTTCTTTTGCTTTTGGTCTTTAAAATCTTACAATAGTTTGAATTGTTCGCACAACTGTGATAATTGGTTCACGTTTGATGTTGATTGAAGCTCGCTTCCAAACATTGTAAAACTGCGTGCACCAAGAAGCTTTATAAATCAGTCGCTTTCTTGCAGGCGAAGAAAATGTTGAGCCTGCACGAGGCACCAAATCTTCATTCGGCATGTTTTCTTGAAAGTAACGTGACGATTCATAATGGTTGCATATTGACTGCAAAATAAAATGAATAACGAACGTAAATGCACAACGAACGCTTAAAATTGCAACCGACGTTTATCTTTTTCTTGCATTCGATCTCATTCCCGGGAACGACGGCTAACTTTTGAATGAAGTAATCAGCCGGATTGAAATTACTCGGACAGCGAAAACCGAGGTCGCTGAAGAAGTTAAGAGCACTTTTAACGTCACCAAAAAATGCAACTCTTCCATCAGCGAGCAACAAGAGTTGTGTGAAAAGCGCGAACACCTCGGAAGACGGTTGGTGAATGGTGCACATTATTGTTCGGCCACTGTTTGCGAGATCGTGCAAAACTTGAACCACACTTTCAGCCATGTAAGCGTCCAGTCCCGACGTGGGCTCATCGCAGAACAGTATTGAAGGATTTGTGAGAATCTAGGTTTTGCAACTTTGAAACTTTAGAATTTTTGCCTCAAAGTTGAAAAACTTACTTCAGATGCAAAAGCGAGTCTTTTGCGCTCACCGCCAGAGATGCCCTTAATTCGACCAGGATACCCAATAATGTTATCAGCACATTTTGTCAGCCCCAGCTTTAAAGGACAAAAGAATTGTTCGACGAATTAAAAATGAAAGCTTTATGTACCTCTTTCATGACATTTTCAACTCTGAATAGACGCTCTTGTTTCGAGTAGTGCTTGTCCATTCGTAACATTGCCTAACGCAAGCCACAAAATGTTACATCGTTGATTAAAATACGTTTAATACCTGAAAAACAAGGTGTTCTCTAACTGTCAAAGTGCCCAGGAAGAGATCATCCTGTTGCACATAGGCCGAGAATGCTTTAATCGCTTCGACATCTGCTTCGCGATCATTTAGCTTGACTGTTCCTTCAACTTGGAGCAAACTCAAATTTCTTGCGGTCAAAACATTGAGTAAAGTTGTCTTTCCGGCACCTGAAGCGCCCATTGTAGCTAATAGTTGCCCAGGTTTTATTTGGCCGGATACTAGAAAAATAATTAAAAATAAAAAATGAAACTTCAAAATCTCAACATCTGAATTATATTATAATTAAAATCTGA
>NCKU01004241.1:0-12760 GCA_003675995.1 Dinothrombium tinctorium | reverse complement strand
AAAGGCTTGATGATTGCTCAGAACTGTCGTTTAACAAACGATAATTCGGGAACTATTCTTACAAAACAAAACAAGTCACACTTAAATCACTTATTTGCACACGTTAATCCCACATTTGTAAAATGATTTTTGAAAAATATTTGTGAATCTTTTCATAAACAAAATGAACATTTCACTTTGCGTTGAAATTCAACTGCTTGCGATCGCTTTTAAATGTGATAAGAAAACACGAAAAACTGTGTTCAATTCGCTGATCAACGTTCGAACAGCGAGCAAACAAAATGCATAGCGGCAATACATTTTCTGAAGCAATAATGAATCTGTTGAATAAACGTTGCTCACTACATGTCCAAAGAATCAAAGTTAGAATAATGTTGAAGTGTTTATTTTTGCTTCCGACATTTTTAAAAATTATTTACTTTAGAATTCGTTCTATCTTCTTTTTGTTCTAACTAACACAAAAGCAACTTAATTAACTTGTAATGAAATCGTCATGAAAAAATGAAAAACTTTTCTTCACTCATTTAAACACAAAAATTTAGTATTCACCTTCATTCGAATATACTGAAAGCTGTTTAAGCAAAATTGATAACTGTGCTTGATTTTACTTTTAAATGCTTAGAATTTTGTCGCGAACCCTGGTCCAAACTGATGCGTTTCAGTGATAAGATATTAAACGATCGATTCGGAACAAACATTCTTTCCGAAACTGTACTCCGCTTATACCTTGTCCGGTATACTGAAGTTTTACCCTGCATCGAAGAGATCAAACGCTAAGTTGGTCCGCACAGCTTCACAGAGTGTAGCTCGTGTACAGCTTTGGACGAATGAATCGAAATACTTCCTTGATAAGATAGCAAATTGACTTGTCCGAAACTGTAGTTAGAGATAATCGATCGCTTAATATTCACTGAATTTTGTTTTTGCTCGAAGTGAATCAAATTGTGAAAGCTTTAGCTGCAGCAACTTGAAAAATTACTTCAAATCGTTGTTCAGGCGATGTTTTAAAATTAGAAATACAGCGCATTTTCTTTTTACCTGTAGATTTGCGATATTTTTTAGCGCTAATCGAATGAAATCTGTCAGCGAATGGATGATGAATGAGCAAAAGTTCGAGAAATACTTCGAGTTTAATAATAATGAATGCGGCGAAAACACCGCGTTTGACGTAAATTTATGTTTCAAAGAATCGAATTGGAAAATCGATGAGCTAACAACGCTAAAAGCAGATCTGAACGCAGTTCAGTGTTTGCTGAACGATAAGAATATCGACGAATGGGGAAAGCATACCGCGTTCACCGATCGAAGCGCGTTTCTGATGAACGACGCTAAGAAGCGATTAAAATGCGAGCCGCAATTTCTGACCCGAGCTTGGCTCAAATTCTACGAAATGCTTAAAAATTTTAATCTGGTTACGAAGCCGGCGAGCGAAGTCGATCAAGATAACAACACGCTGTATGCGCTTTACTTATGCGAGGCTCCGGGTGCGTTTATTGCGGCAACAAATCATTTTATTAAATCTAATGAATTGAACCTAAAATTTGTTTGGATCGCGACAAGTTTAAATCCTTATTACGAAGAAAGCGACGCGCTCGGCGCCGCGATTGTCGATGATCGTTTCATTCGTCATCCGAACAGCTATCGCAATTGGTTTTTCGGCGAAGATAACACCGGAAACATTTTAAACAAAACTTTTTTCGCTTCTTTAAAGCGGCGATTAGCAGCAAGCAAATGCGATTTGATCGCAGCCGATGGTGGTATTAACTGCATGGATTCGCCGGATCAGCAGGAAATGCTCACATTTCCGTTGATTTTGTGCGAAACATTGCTCGCATTGAGCAATCTGAAAAGTGAAGCGAATTTCGTCGTCAAATGTTTCAGCTTGTTCGAAACTCACACACTTTGCTTGATTTATCTTCTCTTCACCGCATTTCAAAAGCTAATCGCGTATAAGCCGATAGCGAGCAAAGAAGGAAACTCTGAGCTTTACTTCGTGTGCATCGGCTTCAAGGCTGCGTACCGAGAATTCGTCGATTTGTTGACAAATGTTTACTTTGAAAGTCCCGACGAAAACCAAACTCGCAGATACATTTTTTCGCGCGCTCAGATTTCGTCTGATTTCATAACTCAATTTGTCGATTGTGCAAAGTTTTTTCAAAGCAGACAGCGCAATGCGATATTGAAAAATTTTCGTCTTTTTCAAAACATCGACCAACTCGCTGTTAGCGAAATTACGGCGATGAAAAAGCTAATTTCGCGTTACTACATTCGAAAGCACCATTTAGAACATATCGATCCTGGCGATGATTTATGCCCGGGTGTCGAGCATGCAACAGTCACTGTGAAAAACGTTTTCGACTTCAGACACATTCGTAAGTGTCTAAAGCTAGACGCTAGCTATAACGAGCGAAAATATGTTGCTCAGAGTTTCGCCTTTAATTCTAGCTTAAACGACGCTTTGAACGCCGTATACAATTGCGCTCAATTCGAAAGGTTGTTCGCTTGGAACAGCTCGAGCGTTTCAATGCACATCGATGATTTTCAATTTGTTTACGGCTCAAAATATGAACTCGTCAAATGCAGTAAATTTTGCGATATCAGCTTACTTCGGCTCGTCTATTTGTATTGCTCGAAACACGAGACTTTGTTGACCACTGAAAGTTTTGACTTAAGCGAAAAAGTTCGCAATACTTTAAGACAGCTATTGAACACATTTTCAGCTTTTCATTCATCGAAAATCGCTTCTCTGCTCAACTGTGCCAACGATAAAAACACATTGTGCAAGTTCATTGAAAACTTTTTTCACTCGCATCGAGCTGTAAGTCTCGAGAAATTTGCTTCCGCTGAAATGCAACGAAACACATTATCACAAGAATCAGAGAGAAAAGTTTTCGTAATCGATTTGAACTCAATGGATGCGAATTCGTTTTTACCGACATTCAAATCAGAAACAAATAACGCTAAACAACTAGTTAAGTGCGTGCTTAATTTATTACCATATTTAGCTGCAAACGATTTAGTGATTGTGCATTTAAATGCTTGCTTATCGCGACTCGTTGTCGGTACTCTTTATTCTTTAACAACGATTTACAAACGATTTGCTTTTGTGCCTTGGTATTCATCGAGCAATGAAAGTTCTTTTCATGCAAAGCGTTTAAAAGTCTCAATCGTCGGACAATTGTGTCTTTTTACAAATGAAAATATCGAAAAGAACAACTTTAACGAAGCAAAACAATTGCTAAGCAGTTTGTTTGAGAAGATCGATGCAGCTTTGCAAAATCAGCGAAATCATTATCATCTGCTAGAAATTATCTCGGTTCCACATTTATTGAGCGGTAACTTTACTCCCTCGGTTTTTTTCCTATTCACGCTCATGCGATTTATTTTTGTAGACACATCCTTCACCGAGTCATTATTTCAAGCTAATGTGGTCCACTTTTTAGAGAAACTGAAACTCGCGATCACGCAAGATAAATTCTCCTCTCAATAAGTGATACGATGCGCTCTTTTTCTTTTCTATTCAACTTTTTTCGAAGAACAAAAAATTGCTTCATTTGAATTGACCAACTTTTAGAAACAAAGTAGATTCGAAAAGCGTAACTCTTTTCTTTTAGCGTATAGATTAAGATTCTGTTTCTTTTTTCGCTAATGAATAAACTGCTGTGCAACAAAAATTAAAATAAAATTTTGATTTAATGCGCTTTTCATATGATTATTACGCATTCAGCGAATTTGCATTCAATAAAACAAGGAAAAAAGCTTGTAATTGCGAACGTCTTTTTTCCAAAAAGCAGAAATTAAATCGTTGCTTTTGAATTACGGGCGAAAGCAATAAAATTATTCGCTTTTAATTGAATTTGATTGAATTTAAATAATTTTGTTTGAAAAACTCGTTGCATTTCATTAATTGAATGAATTTATTCCAAAAGGGCCAATCCAACAATGCATTTATTTAGAGTTGGAAAAATAAAAAAAGATTTTAATAAGCCATTGCATAATACATGTACTTATTTATTTATTTCAAAGGATAGCCAATTTAGTTAAAAACCAATCTAACATTGAGTCCTTGTAAAAGATATGCTTGAATCATTCGTCTTGTGAAAAGATGAGATCTTTAGCAGCTTTTTTAAATTTTTTAGTGTACCCAGTTTTCGAACTTTAAGAGAAATCTGATTCCACATTTTCACTCCTTTGTAAAACATTGAGTTTTGACAGTAATTATATTTAAAGTGAGGTAATTCTAAAAGATTCAAATCATCAGATCTCGTCCTGCAGCTTCTTTTATTAACGAGAACGTCATTATAAAAAGTCAATTTCAAATTTGATTTGAAAATTTTCTCTCGACAAAAGCAATGGAAAATGTGAAAAATTTTTAAGCGCACTTTATCCTTTTTCTATATAGTATAAAACAATGATGTATAATACAAAAAATTGTATTTTGCCAACTCTACATATCATTAGAAAGCCCTTTCGGAATAAATTCATTCAATTGTCGTTTCGTAAGCGCGAGGCAAAAGAGGGCGCTGCGACTGGCTTCTACTGTTTGGCAGCGAAAATGGACTTAAATGCGATCTAAAAAATAATTGCGTTTAAAGCGAAACACTCACCGTTTTTTCATCGTTCGGCGCTTTCTGGTTTCGAACGAAGCGAACACCAATGGCTGTGATTCACAGAGCTCTCCTTCTTTGGGCACTGTTCACCGTATTCTTCATTTTGATCGTGTTGAAAATCGACGAACGCTCGAATCTCAATTGGTTTGTGGTATTCATTCCGATGTTTGTATTTGATTTCGAAGCGTTCACTTATTTTCTCGTGAAAAGCGTTCAGTTTTGGCGACGAATGCGTTCGACCGGCGAACGCTTTTTCGCCTTTCGCACGCTCTCGAAACAAGCGACGCCGATTTCGTGCGTGTTTCTCAAACTTTTGTTCGAGATTTTACTCTGTTTACGACTTCAATACTTCGCGCGTCTTTCGCTTTACGCGGTGATCACACCGCTTTTCGCTTTGCTCTTCATTCTGTCCGCGGTTTGTTTACGTTCTTTGATACGTGTTCAAAATAGTGGCAACTGAAAAAAAACACGAAATCATTTTAAATTGTAAATAAATCAAATTAAATTTAGAAAAACATAATATGTAAATAAAATCGATCTCAACTTTTACTTTGCTTTTTCACTTCTATTTAAATATATATTTTGTAAAGACAAAAAGTTTCGTTCTTTATACAGAATCCAAAACGAGGTATAATAATAATAATAATAATTATTATAATAATAATAGCTTTTAACCTTTGTCTTTCATTTTAATTTAGAAAAAAACCGAAAACGAGCATTCAATTGATTCGCTCGTTCTCAAGTGCTTCAATCAAAGATGACTTTTTAAAGAGAGAAAGAGAAAGAGATTAAGAGAAAGAAGAGAATTTCTTTGTTGATTTACATTTAAAAAGCGTAAAAAGATTTTCGAAAAACATGAAATTTCAAATTTGAAATCTGTTTCTTGTCACAACTCTGCTTTTTAAACCCAGATTCATAATTCATACGCAAACCTGTGGCAATATATGCAATTTACAAGCATCAAATTGTGTGCAAACAAGTCGTCGAAAGAAAGCGAAAGAAAAAACAATGTGCTGAGGATATTTCGAGCAATCGGTTGTTCACTTAATCGAATGTTGCCCGCTCTCACGCAATCCACGGTTAGCGTTTGCCGATTGACTGCCAGCGGAATAAGCTCGAACTCTTATTGCATCATTATCGCTACTACCGCTGCTGCTTCCGCCAGGTAAAGGATGCCTGCTTGTTCGTGACAACGAATGATTGTGGGGTAGTTTCGACGAAAGCGCCAATGCTCGCGAGTGAGTTTGGGGCCGACTGCCCATCGAATACGAACGCACCGGTTTAATGAAATCAAATGATTCTTCATCTTCAGTTGGCATGAAATAAGACTTCACTTTCTCCAATCTGAATTCTTCCGCTTTGCGGGCTGTTGACGCTAAGCTTGGCATAAAGGCTGCTGGCTTCGGACTCGAGCCCAGTTGACGTCCGCTGTCTATTGACTTCGGTAAAGATGTAGAAAGTGCAGCCATATCGAGGTAGCCTTCGTTGTCCATTGGCAGTTGCTTTGAGGTCGATGTCGATGGCGTCTCGTGGCCTACGATCTGACCAGGTGCCATTGGCATGTAGCCCGCTGCCGAAACGTCCGAAGAAAATGAACTGCGCTCGTAAATACTGCTCGAGCGAGTACTACACGATTTGTAACCAGTACTCTCCGTGCTTCCGATCGGACTCATTGGAATATAGCTGCTTTCTTCCTGTTGACTATTTACAACCGTTGAATTAATTGTAGGAGAGGAAACAGGAGAGGAACTTGTGTAATTTTGAGATTGGAGTGATAAGTTAAGCGATGATCGCAACTGTTGCTGCGATTGTATGCTGTTGTTTGTGACTGTTGCCGAACTGTTCACCGTTGGACTTTGAGCACTTGGATCCATATTTAAATAGTCTTCTGGTATTGACTCCTCTTCAGTAATCGGCGGTTCTGTTGGAATTGCACTTGTGTCTCGACTATGTTGTGAGCTTGGGATGTAAAAGTCTTGATACGCAGATAAGCCGTTGATGGTCATCGAATCGTAATCGTCTACTGACAACGAGCTTCCAGCACTATCAGTTGAGCAACCAGTTGAACTAGGACTGATCAAATGGTAAAAATTAATTGGAATGAGGAGTGACTCACCTTAAAATGTTATTTGAAGCGGGAGGTGAATATGACAAGGTGCGACTATATATTCCGACATAGGGTCGCAAATCGTGCTGCTTTCCTCCTCTAGCTTCAACATAAGACCTACTCGCCATCGTCCCATCGCTCACCGTGCGATTACGTGACGGCAAACTGTCGCACCTCTCCCTAACTGGGACAGTGGTCGTTATCGAAGCGTAAGAAATTGATGATGTGATTGAGGCAGGCTGTATATTCGAAGAGGGAGATGTGATGCCTCCGGAAGTAGGTCGACGAGTGGCAATAGGCTTTGAATTCTCACTTGTCGACGCACTTCTCGGCCTTGAAACGGGACCAAAGTCTTCGTGACTTTTGGAAGACTTCATCGCTGCGAGAATAACTTCGTGCATGTTGTGCGAGGTTGCTGTATCCTCAGTGAGAATCCAAAGTTCGCCCGGTCCGATGCACGACGATCGCCCGAGTTCGATGACAAAGTAGTTTTCGGAGTGTCCGCACCGACGAATGCTGACAAGAGGAAACTCGTATGATTCGGGCTTTTCCACACCCGGATTCACTTTAAACAGTAGCAACGATTTGGCAGTTAGGCATAAGCGGTAAATTCCAGTCATGTTACGATTTTCGCCCAAGCCCTTCTTCGTGAGGGTCACCTGCCAAACGTGTTCTATGGAGTGGAAGTGAAAAAGCAAAGAGTTTAGAGATCAATAACAAGCATAAAAAGGAAGTGTTTCTTTTACAGCGAAAGTTACGCAATTCATCAAATTAAAGCCATTCAATTATATTCACCCCATACAGTGTTAGACGAAGTTCAAAAAATAAGATCAGAAGACTGAAAAACACCGTCACATGGCTTCTATTTGTTGCAAACGTTGCAAATTGATTCTTAGCGTTACTTTCATTAATATTTAATAGAATAAAACGCAGGCATAAAAATGAAATTACTTATATATTTACCATACTGTGGTTTTAAAATTTGTCGACTACTACCGTCGACACCGACACCAGTTTGCAATTCCAACAACGCTTGTAACCAATCATTCATTTCATTCTCGTTGTCGAAAACAAGAGTAACGCAATCTTCGTTTGTGTACAATGCGATGCAAAATTTACTTTTCGAAGTGCATTTACGATTAATGCTGAAACAATCTTTAAGTATAATCGAGCGTTTAACGTTCGACGGACTGTTTCGAAACTTTTTCTCTGTTCCATAATAATCGAGTCTCGACGGACAGCAATTGCTTCCTTCGCGTAGAACGAAATACTTCTTTTTCATACTCTGTGTGCGTATATATAATGCATAAATGTAAATTGAAGAGAGACGGAGAGTGGAAAGCAGAGATGATTAGTGAGAGTATAGAAAAAATACGACAGTGAGAAAAAAAACAGCGACGAGACGCGAGGCGAGGTGATTGTGTCTATGTGTGTGTATGTGTGTGTGTGTGTGCAGTGAATTGAACGGCAGGCAATGAATGTCTCGTGGTTTGTGTGCACACAAACATACATCTCGTAGTTTTCTGCATTTTTTTCCGAAAAGGAGAAAAGAAAGTGGCAAAGAAATAAAACAAAAATATTTGAAAATAATAGGTCAATAAACTGAATGATGCCGGGCACATCGGCCGCAAACACACAACGAGCGCACACATAGGGAAAAAACGCCGTGCTGAACTTAAATGGATAAGAGAAGCTCACGTTTTTTCGTGTTCTTATTTTTTTTATTATTATAATCATATTAAATGTGATTTGTGAACGAATACGAAATGAAACGAAAATTGTGAGGAATGTTTGACGAATAACTCGCAGCACACATACACAGTGAGTGAATGAGAAACTAGATAAGCAAAGAGCGGAGAGAGAGCGGAGCGATATTAATATGTACCTTTGACTTTTTCAAGTAACCACATTTTCGCACTTTGGTCTCGTTGTTGTCCAATTTGCAATTGAACTCGTCGCCACCGCCGTCCGCGCGTTCTTTCACCACTTTCGTGTTGAGCATTGCTCTCACCGCACGTTTCTTCTTCACGAGCACATTGCAAACGAGTGCAGCCGTGTTTCGCTTCGAAATTAAATATAGTTCTCAATTGCGAATATATTATAAACACACGCACGGAGTGAGAGAGAGCGAAAGAGAACGAAAAATGTTTAAATGTTATAAATTTTTGCTGATTTCGTTCTTTTCTTCTCGTTTTATCGCGAAAAAGAGATAAAAATTAAATGTTAGATTATGAAATAAATAGTTAACAATTTTGTTTTCTCTCTGCTTTTCGCAGTAATCGCTTCTTTCTCAACTTTGTTACTTTCGCATTTCACACGCAATTCATTCCAAATGATGAATATTGAAACGCGTGAACCGCTCGCAAACAAACTCGCGTTCTGCACTCATCGTTCGCGTTCTCGACTCGATTCTCGCATTCATTCGCTCGGTTTCGCGAAAAGCGACTTTCGTGAAGAGAGAATCCGGCGTCAAATATGCAAACAAAGGCGTGGCGATCGAATCGCACGTCACTTGTTTACTTCGATTTGCGCACCAATCGTCGCGCGGCGAACGTGAACACTGCGCGCTCAGCCGCCGCCGCCGCCGTCGCGCTCACCGCGAAGGTCACGCGTTCGGCGCGCAGAGCGGAGACCGCGGCGCGTCGCGCTCTGACCGTAAACACTCTGCGTTCGCGTCGCCTTTTCGCTCGCGTTTCGTTTCGCTCTCTCGCAACACACGTGGGATTACACTAATCAACTTTCGCTTCGTACACGTTGCTTCAAAATGCGCTGTCTATCGCTGCTTTCTCGCAATTATTGTGTCTGTGCTTTTCTCAAAAATTTCGCTTTCCCTTTTTAGAACTAAAATCATTTCTTCTTTTGAAATTACGAAAATTTTTCTTTTTGACTCATTTTCAACACCAACTTTTTCTGAATTATTTCGTTTTCTGCTCTACTCGAAACTTTTCCCGCGCCAACGTTCTCTCGTCAAACTTTCACAAATTTCAAACATTTCTAATGAAAAAAATTCGAATTAACACGAATTTGAATGCTAATTAGACTTTCGCTTGACTGTTTCACTTGATGATGTAAAAAATTTTAACTTTGCATCAGCAGGTATTGAAGAAAAAATAAGGCGCATACATAGAGAGCGAGATAAAGTTGACGCGACGCATAAACACGACTTAATTGTGTACAATTTTTGTGTCTACGTCTCAAGCCAAATAAATGAAACTTTTGCATACGCGAGATAGAGAAAGAGAGATAGAAAGAAATGGAAATACAGAAACAGATAGTTAGAAAGAGGGAAGATGAGTAATACAATTTTATCGTCATTTATATTTAGAAGTTGATAAAATTTAATCGCACTTTGCGATCATAATTTGTCAGAAATGAAATTTTTCTTTTCCGACGAAAAGCGAAGATGTAAATGCAGAGAAAAAAGCTAGCGAGTAACCGTCGCTTAGAACGTAAATTGTACGTGAAATTTTGCAGATAAAAAGAAAGTTTCAGAGAATTTGTGTGTGTTGTGCAGTATTTTTGAGCGAAGGACAAATACGGAGCGCATTTAATGTGCAATTGCGAGATGCGATATTATGCGTTTCTCTTTTTTGCATCAGTCAATAGCGCGCGACATATCCCTCCCATTAGTCTCAGTCGTTGTATCAAAAATTGAACGCACTTTCAGCCGTTTTTTTTCTCCCATTATTTTGTATGCGTTATTTACTAGAAAATGACCGCGTGACGCTTCGCCTCCCCCCTTTTCCGCACAAAATTTCGCGCAACGCTTTTCAACGCGAACTACTACGTTAAAACAACGCTGCGGATTAAGCGTGCCGAGAGTTTAGCGCTATCCTCGAAGAGATCTTTAGATGCAAAGTAGATAAGCGCGTGAAGTGGAAGCGGCACTCTTTCGCTTCTTTTTAAATTTAAATCAGTTAATTGCCGCTAATTACGAATGAAAATTTTGCTATTCGCTTCACTTTCCTTTCGATTCTCATCGTTATTCTACTTCACTCCTTAAAGACATGGCTGCTTTCGTTTAATATTTGATTTACAAACGAAGCGAAGCAGCAAAAAGCACATACACATTGTCGTCGTCTTTCAATTGTAATAAATTTAGATCGCAAAAAGTTTTTTCGCTCTCTCTCGCGACATTCGCAAACATTCACAACGCACAGACAATGTGAGTTCGTATTTCAATTTACGCAAGTAATAAAGTGGAGAGGAAAAAATTCTCAGAAAACGGCTGAACGAGCACATATCGATTTGATTTATGTTAAATATAATCTTAGTTTTGCGAGAAAAGTAAATTTCTTTAAGTTTGTTTTGTTTAATCTTTCGCGCGAAAGCATAAAGCTATCGCGTTTGATTGCGGCAACATCTTGCGACAGTAGCAACAGCATCTCTCCGCATCATCAAATTCATCGCTTTATCTTTATCGATTGTTGCTTTTTCGCTTTCGCTACCAATGAAAAGCGAAAGTACAATAAAATAAGAGGCAAGAGAAAGCTTTTTGCTTACGTCTAAATCACTGTTGCTTTTATGATCGCGGCAAAGAAACATTTTTTCGCTTGAGAAAAAATTTTGCTTCGACGAAAAAAGTGTCTAATATATATGAAAAGTGATTGATGGATAAACGTAATGATGTAAATATACGTACACAAATATACATTTTTGTCTTCTTCTTAATCTTCTCCGCTGGTTATTTGTTTGCTTCTGCTAAATAAATGTTCAGTGAAAGCTTTTAATTAAGCAAGCGATGTTAAAGTGAACGCTATTTGGAGTTGAGTACAAATTTATCTTCTGCTTTCGATGTCGGAAGTAATTAAATTTAATTATGAAAAAGTTTGTTTAATAATTTTTTTGAAAACATCTGCTTTTTACTTTGCACTTATTTTGCTTCTTAGCTTGTGGCAGACACGCTGGTCTCCAGTGCAACACATTATCAGCGAATACTCGCTGCACGATTCCGCAAAAGTGTGCGAAGATTTACGCGCGTAAATATTCGCACTTAGCGCTTTGCAAAAGAAGAAGCAAACGATCACCAATTTGGTTATCGTTAATGCAAATGCAAAACATGCACCTAAAAAATTCTTCACAAAATGCGCGTCTCGCCTGTTGCCAAACATTCGCATGTTCACAAGTTTAATCGTCGGCTCGATAGGCGCTCTTTTTCTTGCAGTCCCCTTCCCATGTCACCTAACGACACCCGATTTCTATGCAAGTGTTCTCTTTGCCTTATCCTCTTTGTTAAACTTAATATCATTTTATGTATTCTCGCGTTTTGATTTTGTGCGCTTTTGTAAAATAATAAAATCGCACCGAAATCGAATCGAAATTCCCGCGAATGCTAAATAATTTCCTGTGCTGTGTTCTTTTTTAATTCTCGATTCTCAAAAACTATTCATAACCAACACATTACACATTTTGATCTATATAATTGTATACAGTTAATAGTTAAATGGAAGTTAAATACATTAATTTATAGCTTTAGGATATCGCTAAGTGAAATGAAAATAGGTCGGAACAAATTAATAAAAATTTTTCTCGCTGTACACTATGTTTTTTTCTCTTTTTTTCGTAAGTCACATTATCAAGAGATATGGGTACAGAAGGAAGCAAGAGAGAGAAAAAAAATTCTGAAAAATAACTAAATTGAAGGAATATGGTACGCTTGGTTAAATCAATGCATATCAGCCCTCAAGGTTTAGAATTTCCCATAAAAATTTTTTTGCAAGAGGGACACCAGCACGAATTTTTTTTGTCTTCTCGAAAAAAAAAAGCTTTAAACTAAATAATTCATTCGTTTATGTTGCGGTATACGTTCGTTAAGAAATTTCTAAAAAAAAAAAAAATTAAAYTAGAAAAAGAAACTTAAAAACAGTTAAGTAATAAGTTTTCTCGCTTCGAAGAATGGAAAAGATTAAGTCTAAAATATAAATAAACCTTCCAGTACCTCTATATTCACTCGAAAACTTCAAAGTTCACAATAGTTGTCCTGCTTTTTCCTCTTTTTCCTATGAATTTTCACTGTTTATCACTTATTTATCGAATGAATTGT